>JAVFBW010118876.1:2997-15151 GCA_034783835.1 Mopalia ciliata
CCCCCAAAAAGTAGCCTTGACTTAGCATCGGAGTAAGATTAACATGCCATCATAATCAAAACTATTCTCTCTAGAGTTGTGCGAGGGTAAATTATTGTTGGAATAAACTGCCGTCATAACAGTGAGATACCCTAAAGCAGGGCGGAAAAAACCAATCAATTAAATAATATTTTATATTGAGTTATATGGGTGAACCAACCAATTTCAATGGTCAACGACACTAGCAACATGCAGGAAAAGCATCAATGGTATCAGTTGACTCAGATCCCTAAGAAATGGCTGTCCAGTTTAAAGCTCAGCTTGAGAGCAGCAAGGGTCATTGTCGAGAATACCAGCAAATTTTGTCAGTGGAAGTTTCCATGTGCTTGGACAGTGCCTATGGGTCATCTATGGGAGCTCCTTGTCATCTGCGACAGGGAAAATATGCTCTAAGACTGGAGGATATTCCAGTGGTTCACGTATTAAAAATCAACCAAACAAAGGTCAACACATAGATAGATAAATATACTTTATAGTTTCATAATTACGTGAATCAAATGCAACCTTTGTCACCTCCATCACTTAGAATATCTGAGAGATAAGGAAACAGAAACCGTCGACTTGAAGAAGACAAATACTCCATGTTTATTTCTCTAAATCCATTTTTAGACATAGCTATTTGATAACACTTTATTTTTTAATAAACTCTGGATAAAAATGTGCTCACCTTCGCTTGTGGAATAAATTTGAATTGTTTGATTTGAATTTAATAGTATTCTTAATTGCACTCATACGAAGGCGTGCAAGCCACCCCGTGTGTCGCTATCATCAAGCCACGACGTGACAGGAACGTAAAATGTCCAATAAGACAGTCATCGGTTAAAGTATGGAGCTATTTTGCTTCGCTGTGACCTCATGGCTTGAAGTTACCTCAAAGAATATTACTTAAACAAAGGAATATAACAACAGTTGTTATTGCATGCTGAACACCCGTTTGGATTGTGTATTGGAAAATTAAAATTCGTTAATAAATGCAAACATTATTTAAAAGTAAATTCCCATTTCAGCGGGGAAAATCTTTTTCCTGAGCACGTTTTTGAGGATCAATGTCTCATACTCCAAGTGTTAGACATGGAGTATTCAACTATCCGAAATCTTATAACAAGTCACTGATAGTGAGTTTTAAAAACTACTAATTGTCAATAAAAAGATCACATAAACAGATAAACTGTTAATTTAGTTATACAAAGCACCAAAACTATACAAAATAATTCAGTAACTTTCAGGAAGTAATCCGTTTTCCGTTAATACAAAGTAATATAATTCATCAATTATAGGAAGCAAGCCACGTGATTTCTGTTGATGAATAACACAATTCACGACAACCAGTATTTTCCCATTAAGGTGCACTACTGGCTTTATTATCATTTGTTATAGACAAAACATCACGTGACTTTAGCGATAACACGTTGATTGACAGCCTGTACATGACAAATAACTCGAGAAGGTATGAGAAAAGCCAATCTGCACCTAACTCTATTTTCCAGCAGTAAAATCATCTGCAGGCATGTCCTAACCATGCAATCTTTTTGTTGTTTTGTTTTTATCAAGCAGTATTTATACATACAAATACGTATCATTATTGCCAAGCAATATATAAATGTACGAGAGAAAGATATTAAATACTTGCCAAGTAGTATAGCCATTTAAACACACAAATATATGTAATTCTTGACAAGCTGCAGCAAGAAATCACTTTGCCAAAGAAAGATATTTCATTAATACCAAGTACCAGTGCCAGTACATAAATTGATCGAAGAATGATATTTTATTATAGCCAAGCAGTGTATACATTTTTCAGAGAAAGATATTTTATCTTGCCAAGAAGAAAAACACTTTAATACAGACAACTATATCACATTATTGCTCAGCAGTATATGAATCTTTGAGAGAAAGATATTTTATCTTGCCAAGCAGTATATATATATATCACACTTTTGCCAAGCAATATATAAAATTTATCGGAGAAATATATTTTGATTTTGCGAAGCAGTATATCCATTTATATAGACAACTATATCACATTATTGCTGAGCAATATAAGAATTTATCAGAGAAAGATATTTTATATTTGCCAAAAAGTATATCCATTTTAACAGACAAATATATAACATTATTGCCATGCAATTAATTAATTTATCAGAAAAATATGTTTTATTTTTGGCAAGCAGTATATCCATGTATACAAACAAATATATACCATTATTGTTATATATCTTGTTTTTGCTACGCAGTATATCCGTTTATACAGACAAATATATAACATTATTGCCATGCAATTTATTAATTTATCAATTAAAGATATTTTATTTTGACAAGTATATCCATTTATACAGAAAACTATATATCATTATTACCAAGCTGTAGCAATTCATCAATTCATCATAGTAAGACAGTATTATTTTCAAGCAGTACATTGATTTATCGACGGATTATATTTTATTATTGCCAAGTAGTATTTATTAATTTTTTGACTCAAAGCTTTCAAAAATAATATTAATTTAAACCAAAAATACTGTTAATTGAAAAGAATAATTGTACATTACTTCCGTGTGTGGTGCTTTTTGGATTTTTAAAACACAGTTTAAACTAATACTGCTTTGAACAGAATTTTCAGTTTACGACTTTTTCTGTATCAACAGATCCGGGATTACGATCGTCATCAACGTCATCTGTTGTCATACTGTGCTGTTTGACACGCCCCGACGAATATAAATATACGACAATAAACTTGAGTACACAAGCCAGTAATTTGTAACCGGCTATGAGGATATGGAAGTAAAGTCTTAGTTTGGGTTGATCGTAAATACTGCATGCTCCCTTCCCTTCTTGTCCCGACCACAGGAGACACGTGGAGTCCACAACCAGCCCGGTTATTACTGGCGCAGGTAGAAAACCTGAATATAGAATAACAATTTCGAATTAATAAGTAGGCAACAACTTTTTTAATAGTTTTGTTACTTTGTGAGAAAAACGAGAAAGATATTTATCAGAGAAAGATATTTAAGGGCAGTTTGCTTGGAGAGTAGCAATGCTGTCTTTACTTGACACTATGGGGGGAAGATTAACATTCCAACATTATCATAACATTTCACATTTTTTTACTGAAAACATTTTCCGAATACACCGCAATCATATTGGCCGAATACCCGTAAGCAATATTGTGAGAATAGTCCCCCAGAGACGTCAGTTACCAGTTCAAAAGATTCAAGCAGTTAGGGTGACAAAGTTTTGATCTATAGGCGGCGACTTTCGCAACTACACAAAATGGTATCATACATTTTACACGTCCCTTAGAAACTCAAGGCATATGCTCATAAGGAATATTAACAACACATGCATAGACCTTCAGTGTTGTTCCATAAAATATGCACAAAAATATCTTTAAAGATGAACATTCAACTATCTTGTCTACCACTGTTATTGAAGGATTGGGTATAAGAAAAACTAAGCCAGACTACAGTGTGTGGATGTTTTCTGTTATTACTGTCTTATATATATATATATATATATATATACATCATAACACCGTCAAACGCTGTTGGCTTAGAGAATAATTTAGTAATGACCAAAGGGAGACAACTGCAGTTTGTTTGCGAGAAGAAACGAGCATAATCGCCCTTGGAAATTGACAAATGTGTATTATTGGTGCATGGTGGGGCTTTAACGCTGTATCTGGATTATTTCGCTGACTGACAACAATCGAGGACACGATAAGACATTCAAAAGACGCACAATGAAGACGCCACGATAGATATCAATTAATGAATGCCTATTAGCACAGAACATCTGAATTGGGTTGCTCATAAAATAACCCAAAATCGAATTCAGAAAATGATGAATAAACAACAAAAATAAAAGCTTATACCCCGCTGAGGAACCGTCCCTGGACTAAATGACCATATCTACATTCATTCATTAGAGAAATAAAGCACACTTACCAAATATATTAGTTAAGAATGATCCTAAACCAAGTGCCATGGAACGGTCACTTTCGTTCACACACCTGAAATATGAAAGACAAAATCAGCATCGGGTTTTTTATTATGTTGCAAGTTAGGCTACCGTTTGGATTTGTGACACGATACCCGAACCTGCAACCATCCAATTCGTGTACTGTTGGCTCTAAGTACATTCATACAGTTATTGTCCCAACAACAATTTTCATTCAGTTCAGATACAAAACCGTCCTGTTCACTAGTCAACTCCAAAATGACAACCGGTTTATATACCACAGCCCATTGAGGACAGCTGGATGGATAGATATTATTATTCAATCGGGCGATTAGATAGAGGATAAACAGTTAGTCATATCAACCGGAATATATGAAGAACAACAGTCTGACGTTGCGACACCAACCATATCTCCTCAACAGAGAATAAGAAAACAACTTGCAGCTTAGTGTTTGCCCTAGTTTTTATATATAGGACCCCACATTCTGACGACAGATTCGTTGCAAAATCTTATGTGGGAAAGAGATTTTATCATAATTTTATAAACATCAGCTATTGAATTAGACAACTCACCTGAGAGTTACGATGCATAATGGCATGGAGAATAGACCCAATAACACTGAGCTGAACAATAAGATGATTATATACCAGGTCAAAGGGCATTCCCGATCACATGACCCAACTACTACTGACGATTGGCTTCCGTCAACACAACTACAATCAGTATATTTCTGAAACAATCAAGACGGGTTTATTTATAAACAGTGGGCCTTAAATTTATATGCGTAATTGTTTTTTTAAAAGAAAGATTGCTTGCTTGCTTACTGGGCTGATGGGTGGATGGCGTTTGTTCGATTATTTCAGACTATTGGAATGCATTCTTTCCGCTTATTACTAATTTTTCGTATTAGTTTTGCATCATCAAGAAAACAAATCCGATATTTGAAGAAAGCCCCAGACGAACGTTAAAGTTATGTTATACTTTTGGCGGTATATCCATAATACTTACATTATTAGTTTTCCAACGACCTTTAGTTGAATTAGATATATGACTAGTTTGACAACCAGCGTTACAAGGTGAGGTGTATGATAGTCCGTTACTCCCACAAACTGGCAGATATTCACCGCTTGGACATGCGCAGTCTTCGGTACAATGGGAAATCCACTCTGATCTAATAAATATACAAAGTATATCGTTTTGAGGAAGAAAACGAAACAGTTAAAACAAGGTTAGGCCATAGAATTGATAAATATTGGAACATTAAGTGAAGAAATATGGTAGTATTCGCTTAATTTGAAAGGTAAGAAGGACTCCTGTAGCGTAGCCTAGCTTGAACTAATAAGAAGGCTGGTAACGGCAATTGGACTACTTTTGAATGACACCGAAGAAAACGGAGAGCCGATTACACAAATCATTAGACCAGAAAAGGAATAAGCAAAGTTCATATGAGTTTTCTTTTTTTTTTTTTTTTTGACGGGCTTGGAAATAATGAAAAATGAGCATCTTTGACTGGAGAGTAATAGCCCGGATGAAGTGAAATAGCCGAAATGCCAGCGCTTCCAATTATAGATGGTCGCATTAAAGTAAATCATTCAAAGGATTGGTTGGCTGCAACAGAAACACAAATACCAACTCTTTTCATTTGATTAACAGTATGATCTTTAGCTGCAATGTCATTCCTTTCGTTATTATTTAATGCACGACTGAGGCACGGTGCGAACCTGTTTCGTTGGGGTTTAAGGAAGTACCCAAGGGGATTGCTTATTTCATACTGTTCCTTGCTTAAAACACGGTAAAAACCAAGAGGAAACCTTTTGGCAGATGGTTTATTTTTCCATCTTCAATAATGCTACAGTTAATACATTTTTGGGGATCAATAAATGATTTCTTGGTTTTGTTTGATTAAAGTTCAACTTATTAAAGTAAGTTTATTTTAATTAATACAACAGTTTACCAGTCCAATAATATCGTAGATGCACACATTCGTGGATTACATATTGTGATGGAATAGATATTTGTAGAACTGTAGAGGTAAATATATATAAAAACTTTATAACCAACCTGGAAGCATTGTTAAAACTACTAATTCCCGCCACTGGACTTTGTGGACAGTCCACTGCCGTAAGAGCCCCGTGTAACAAAGCACTGAATATGGCTGCAATGGCGGCAAACTTCGAGGCGCTGATAGGGGTCATTTTCCATTTTGAGGTTATCAAACCACCGAGAAAACATCCTAAACTAGACGCCGCAGCTCCGCACCATCCTAGACAAACAATTAAAATAGCATACATGGCACATCACAAATGTGGTCTGTTGTTTAACTGCGATCATATAAGAAAAGAGGCTTCTATAATTAATAGTTTCTACCGCAATTATTTGCTTAAATTAAATTATAACTATTTCATCCTTTTGTGGATCAAATCCTGGTATTGCTTTACTCCAAAATCGGAAAATTAAACCTCTAACCTCGGCTTGAAAACATTTGTCAATTTTCTTTAAAATTGTGCTCTTCGATTGTTGAGTAAAATGTATGCTTGAACATTAGAAAGAGTGTCCTATCTAAAACCTGATTGTGGCTTAAAAGATAGATCCAAAACAATGTTAAAGGGGAAGAATACAAATACCTGCTACAAGACCAGCTTTCCAGAACGGAACGTTAAAATGAATGCGGAGATATTTGGCCAGAAAGCTGTAAAATCCACCAATCATCAACGAGTCTAAACAGGAACTGAGCGCCAGACATGCGTACACAGGGTTCCGGATTAGCCTGGCCATGACTTTTGGAAGCTCTGAAAAAAACAAATCATGAGATGGGTTAAGTCCCTCATCAATCGCTTTGTCCGCTTATTACCACAGTTTAATCAAACATAAATATTATTTTGCAAACAAGCTAAAATAATTACAGACACCAACCTACGGTAAGTTGATGAATGCTATATAGTTTAATAAACGTCACAAGGTACACCATCTCTGTATTGGGAATTGTTACAGTTACAAAATATAACTTATAACATCTTATACAAATGTAGCTGTTTGTTAGCAGGTTATCATAACAAGTGCTTGACCGGTTTTGACCTGCTAGCAAGCTGTTAAATTACAACTTAATACATAACTTGAACACTGCGAATGGCCTTGAAAACTACAGGTCAATTGTTAACCTCAGCCATAGCCCACAAAGCAAATTTAAATGTCTCGCAATTTCACATAGATAAATAAAAAGGACTTGCTAGCGATAAAACCCGAAACATCATGTAGCAGATAATTAAGAAACGAAACTGGAAAGTTTTTCTTATCCCATGATACTCAGTTAGTTTAATTCTATTATTGTATCAGTAGGTAGCAAAAACATAGAACGCAGTTGTAGAACTACTCGCTATCTTCATATACCATTTATAAGCGTGAATGTGCAATTGACCAATCATATTACTTTAAATCAAGATAAATCCTTTCACAATTCTTTGATTGGTCGGATTGACTTCGTTAGTAATTAATAAAGCAATGCACGTATTGCAGCATTCAAACCAGATGTATGTGGTTCGAAACAACCGATTAAACGTTTAGCTGTCTCCCAAATGTAGACATATTGGTCAGCGGCGGATATGGGATAAAACGATGAACGACGTAACCGCTGCCTAAATAGACTTAGATAGACTTTATGCCTAGATAAACATTAGACCCGTCAGTCAGCCCCCTCCTCCCACCAAATCCCCTCAAACACCCTAACCAGTACTACCATCACAAAAACACGCACATCTTTATTATATTTACCTTTCGCGTCTTTTTTCGACAAGATTATAGCCTTGCGGGGTCTTTTTCTTTGATTTTCTTTAGTTTTCTCTTCTTCATCGTCATCCTTTGGGTCCTCTAGCACAAGTTCATAAGTTTGCTTTGGTGTGTCTGACCGCTCTTCTATGGGCTTTGGCATATGCCTCGGGAAGAACATCAGAGGTAAGCCGAACACAACGCCTGCCACAGTTGTGACTGCGAACCCTGCCCACCAGGCTCCAACCCACCGAGGGTCCCGAATCCCATACTCCTTCGCTTTAAAACAAACATGTGAATATATCTTGATCGAAACGATAAATGCAATGTTGTTATATGTAAGATACTTATTCCTTATGAGTCAGTGGTTTAAATGACTGGATAATGTCAAATTGTTCTATGTTTTAATGCCTGTCTAACTAAAAGCTTATCTTAGAAAAGTGAATAAGTTTGCTAGCAGTGATTTACAATTAGGATTCAATATCTCTGAAGACAGTCTTTGGTTGATGTTGTATTGTGTTAGACAAATACATTATTACAGCATCTAGCCATTGTAATTTTGACGCCGAGATGAAGTTCTGGCATCAATCGTGAACCATATTAAACAGGAAAACAAATTCACTTACAACTATATCATATTAACTTATCATCCACAATCTTGTTACACCGAGAAAAAAAAATTCGTATCAAGAAGTTAGAGCCCATTACTGTGAGGCCTTGGCAAATAGGGTGCAATGTCAATATACTGAGGAATGATATTATCATTTTACCTAATAAATCTACAGGAATTCTGGAAAAGGCTATTATTATCAACCACCCTTTTGTTACACTATAAAAAAAATTTCGTATCAAGAAGTTAAAGCCCATTACTTAAAGTTATCGAATCAGTGTGAACTTCGCAAATAGGGTGCCATGTCAATATACCCAGAAATGATATTTTCATTTTACCTAATAAATCTACAGGAATTCTGGAAAAGGCTGCTCCTAGAGAGAATCCTAGCACGGGACCAATGACTCGGACACTGTTCACAATACCTGGAAATGGATAAAAGATAACATTAGTGACGGATACAAATGTAGGGTGGCCGACTTGGACCATGATGTCATAACATGGCTTCATAGCACCCCTCATTCATCTTGACTTATGTTTATTTAAGGTCTTGTTGGACCCCTTGGGCTCATCATGAACCAAAGTTTTTCTTTATAGCTTAGATTAAAAATTAGATATTCAAACTTTATGTTGGTGTAGAAAAAAAATCCAAATTCTAATTACAAACAGTTAAATTGGAGCCTATAATTTTTTAAGCAGACTCTATTTTCCAAGGCGTATTTCTAGAAAACTTTTCATGTTAGAAACTTCAAATTTATACCTAGTGAAGAGCGCAATGCGATATAGTGAATGGTGCCTCATCTCTTAGAAGTTCGTCCTTAGTTTTATTTAATGTTTTCTGAAAGTTGTATTTTACATTTTCATAAGACTTTCCAAGGTGGGATAGACAAAAACAAATCCACTGGGATCGTTGTAATCAATATTTTTAGTTCAGGGAATATTCTACTCAGTCAACTAATTTAGTGAGTCTTATCTTTATTGCATTTCGAGAAAAAAAAAAACATGAAAAAGGCAGTCTATTTTTTCTGTTGATATTTAGTCATTTTTCTTCCTTTGGATTTTCACCACATTCGCATAATATTATATGTTATCCTGAGTATGCATGCTTTCCCAAATATATACATAAATATGGTACAAATTTATATTCCTCTGTATAAGAGACTAAATGCAATAGGTGTTATGAAAATCGACCAAGGGGTCCAGCATGAAGCAATGGTCCGAGTTGATCACCGTATATATGTAGCATTGTTACAGGATAAATACCACCTGATAATACGTTCCTTCACTATGTGGTGAGCATTCATAGACGTAGAATTCGGTCAGATTATGACTGCCATGTACGAGGATAGAGAATACATAATAGGTCGATGTTTCCGTTAATGGACGACTGACTGACTTCCTACCTGCCTGCTTGCCTGACTGATTGATAGATTGATTGATTGATTAGTTGTTTGATTGACAGATTGGGGACTGATTCTCATGATCGATTGATTGATTAATTGATTGATTGATTGATTGATTGATTGATTGATTGATTGATTGATTGATTGATTGATTGATTGATTAGAGGTTTGCGCCATGCTTAAGGGTATTTCACTAATACGGCGGCGTTGTATTCCAACAATAATTGACACTAGCACAACCATGATGTGAGCTGTTCCAATTATGTTGGAAAGTTCATTTTCCTCGAGTGCTTAGTGGAGACAGCATTGCTACTCTTCAAACAAACTGCCTTTAGACAGATGGCACTATTTACTAGGTCAGTCGCTGAAACAAATCGTACCATGCGAATAAGCTATCCAGGTTTCTTAATTTCAGATTTTATTTATACGATAATCAGAACACCTATTCCCAAACGTGTTACTGTATATGGTCGTTGAATGTTTCAATATATATTATATAACTCAAGGAATTTGGGTCGGCACACACGATATAAGACTATTTTCATGAATGTCCAGACAATGTGATCAGGTTTAATGCCTTCATCTTGATACAAGAGTTTTATTCCGAGCTACTCTCTATTACAATCCTTGGTGGATTTAAGGCATATAATGGGACTGTGAAGGTTTGATTGGATGCCGGGAACTTCTACGCAACCAATCATATGTTGTGCTACGAAAATGACAGCGAAAGTCAGTAATGAAAGTGGGTGAAGTGTTGTTGTAAAAAGGTTATGTTCGTTCGCTTTCCGAATGTTCCCATGTTCAAATATCTGTTTGCTGTTTTCATCATTTAAAATATGGTCAGAACCCATAATTAAAGTGAAGGCTTCCTCGTTTATTTTAATTTTTTTTTTTTTCAGAAATTTTTGAAAGAGGAGGTCCGGCCACTAATTCTATATCCACTTATCTATACTCTGTTATATATCATACCGTTAGTCAATAGGTACGTAAGTTTATTTCATGTTTCAATCCTAATTTGAGATTTTATGGAAATTTTGTTAAACTAGATTAAAAATCTTCAAAGTCTCCTACAGTGTGTTTGGAGAAAGTCATATGAATTTTTGGAAACTATATTTGTACAAGTTAACGTGTATGCAAGTTGGTTTTGGTTTTGTGTTTGTCATTGTATTTCTTTATATCATTTGCAGTTAATTTTTTTTTTTCGTTCATTCTGGTATTAAATATACAAATTATATCAAAGTGAGTCACAAAAAGTAATGTGACACTAAAAGAGTCACGAAAATACCGAACTATGTGGTTTGAAACCCTGAAAGACATGAATCCCACTACAGAATTTTGTCTTTCTTGCTTTATCAATTTTACTAGTATTTATTTTTATTAATTATTCTGAGCTTATCTGCATTAAGGCCCTTGGTAGACCGAGGTGATAAAACAATAATGTACGGCAAAGCATTGATTGGATGCCTGGGAATTTGAAGGCACCCAATCTGATGGCATTTTACGACAAAACTTTGGAAGTGAAAAAAACGGTGATTGTGAATTATTAAAACAGCGGATAAGTTCTTAGTGCATGAAGGATTGATTGGTGTGATTGCAACAGGGTGAGCTAACTCGTTCCCTATATATATTCTGGTAAGAGCAGCTCGGTCCGCCAAGTGTCGTAATGTAGAGCTGCTCGGATTTTTTTTTGGTATACATCCGCGTGTAGTAATTCTTTGATTATTACTTCTTTTATTAACTCATCTGTGGTTGATTTGTTTCCCAAAATATGGCGGAAATTAATGCACGATGGCGTGGCATGGCGTACGAGAGTTGTCTTAGTCGAGCCCACTATAGAAACTCTCGTGAGAAAACGATTGTGCGATGCGATGTCGGACCATCCTCGACAAGTCACACGGTGAGTCGATCGATGCTCCGACATGCAGCTATACATCTGCAATGAACGCTGCAAGAGCCAAATTGTGACTCGACGCATGTCAGCTCTTAAATCCATTTACAATTGTTTTGTTGTATTTGTATATTTATCTTTTTTTTATTGACACTGTATATAGACTAGGTGAACTTGTGTTGGCCTACTTCTAGAAATGAGGTATACTCAAATTGATGTCAGTAAGATCAAAAAACTGGCCACGAGTCAAAATAATATTCCATAAACTACTAAAATGTGACGTTTTCCTTCTAATTTTAGGATTCAGAATGCCATGTCTCCAAATCATCATATCTTCACCCTCATCCTTCTATCTTCAATAACAAACTCAATGCTTGGTGAGCTTTCTCTTATTATTTATAATTTATAAATATTTACTATTTTTGGCAGGTACATCTAGTCCTAAAAGTGTGTGTGTGTGTGTGGGGGGGGGGGGGGGGGGGCTATTTACCACCCAA
>JAVFBW010118887.1:0-15151 GCA_034783835.1 Mopalia ciliata
TCCACTCTCTTGGGCACATAATTCTCAATGTGTGAAGTGAAAGAGATGTTGAGAAGTATGGCCTATGGAAGTTATAATTTTGAGTCCTTGTTGGATAATTGTGAATATCACTTTGTTTCTGGAAATAGTTTCTGAGCAACAATGGAACCAAAGCAGCATGATGAAAACATCTGTGGGCATGCATTATACAGGAAAACCCAAGGCTCTTTTCTGGAGCAAAACTAACGGTTGCAGATGTGTGACAAAGGTGTTCCCCCATAACAGATTGGCATAACATAGGTATGGGAAAATAAGAGAATAGTGTAATATATGTAAACTTTTCTTGTTAACAAAGTTTCTAATATGATAGATAACCCCTATGTTTCTTGATATTTTGCTGGGTATATTTTTAATGTGATCAGTCCACGACAGCTTATCGTTAAAATATCGGTTAAGATTGGCAACATCGGTTAATAGTCGCAACATCAGTGAATAGAGGCAACATCGGTGAATAGCGGCAATATCGGTTAAGATTGGCAATATCGGTTAAGAGTGGTAACATTGGTAAATAGTGACAACATAGGCTATAATGGCAACATTGGTAAATACCGGTAGCATAGGTTATTAAGTTGCAATATCGGTAAATATCGGTAACATCAGTGAATAGTGGTAAGATCAGTTAATAATGGCAACATCGGTAAAAAAGGACAACATCGGTAAATAGTGGTAACATTGGTAAATAGTGACAACATGGGCTATAATGGCAACATCAGGTAATAATGGCAACATTGGTTAAAATGGCAACATCGGTGAATAGCGGCAACATCGGTGAATAGTGGCAACATAGATTAATATTGGCAACATAGGTTATAATGGCCACATTGGTTAATAGTGGCAACATTGGTTTATAGTGGCAACATCATTTAAAAGTGGAAACATCGGTTAAAAATGGCTTAATCGGCTAACAGAGGCAACATCGGTTAATCATGGCAGTTTGACTTTAAATGTGTCTTTTCTTAGACATGTATAATTTTTTTTTTTTAAATATTCAACGGATGAATGCTATAAGTACGGCTCTTGCTTGGGTTAGCATTTGTGTTTTTAGGTCACAAGCCCTTAGTATATCTGTTCATGTTATGTCCGGAAATACCACCAGGAGCCTTGAGCAAGTATTAAAAAAAATGAACAATCTAGCGCACTATTTGTTTATCTGTTTCATTTACTTATGCTAAACTGCGGAAAAACTTTGAAAGGGTCCAATTTTTAGACAAAAATGAAAAACAATGTAGTGTGTCTAGGGCTGTATCAATACTGCATGGAAGCTGCATGATTTCTAGTGAGGTGATTATAATAAAAATTGTTAATTTTTCAAGATGTGGTTTAAAAAAGAAAAGAACCAAATAAGAAAAATATTGAAGGAATGACAAAACAGAAAAAATATTGAAGGAATGACAAAACAGAAATTAAAAAAAGAAAAGTGTAAATTTTACTACTTCGTTTTGTGGAAGGAGTATTTCGAAGTTCCTAAGTGACTAATGTTTTTGGTTTGTTTCTTTGAGTAAGGTTTAACGCTGTAGTTGAGGTTGTTTCATTCACACTGTGGTGGGCCAGCCCAATGGGTAAAGAAACCCAACCCTAAAACACACTTAAGACACAATACAAAGACATCCCAGACAAATCCGATTCCTGTCCCCTTTTACTCTGAGAGCACTAGGGCAACAGGATGCTCCTTCCAACCACCCTCAACATTTTTGTCATTTTGAAAAAATAAAATGACGACGGACTAGTCAATAAGTATACTTGATACGAAAAATTAAGCAATCTTTGTTCACTACCAGTTAAAAAACATGTCATTAAAATCAACACAAATAAGAAGATAATAGAAGTATCTGGTTACACAAGTGTGACCATTCTGATATTTAGATATCAGCCAAGACTCCTATATGATTCGCGTAACCTAATACAGTAATGGTATATGAGACATTTGAAACAGTATACGCTGGGAGCGCTTAGCTATGGCGGTGTAGATTTCTTAGTTATAGTGGCTCAGTACTTTATGTAGTCACTAGACAGGAAAGAGGTCCGAACGTGGTTCACTTAGGTATATAACAACTGATGCTTTTCGTCATGGATATTTTATTTGCCGGTCGGTCCATCCGTCTGTCCGAAATCGAATATCTTATCATGAAGACTCATCCAAAAGTTAGATATAATTAAAATGCAATTCCCGTTTTATTTGGATTGTATATAATTTTTAGCTAATATCCTCATTATAATGTTTGAATGCAAAGACATGATAAACAAGAGATAAAACTCTTCTCTTTCGTCAAGAATTCGAACCTTTAAGCGATGCTCCTCTCTGCAATAAATGCATACAGGTGAAACGAGCAACATTTCTTGTGATGAATTATGCTCACTAATTTTCTAATGGAGCTATATCCATTTCATAATTGGATATTAAACATTGGGTATTGCTTAAACTACAGTCATATTCATCCGCACGGCCGTGTCTTATTACTTAACAGAAGAGCTCCACAAATATTGACCAATCAAATATCTTTCTTGTCACACTAGGCTGTAGAGTTTATAGTAGAGTTTACTTTTGACCGTTAACACATGTTCTTAATTCATAACACACAAGTCGCGTGACGTCATGAATAGGGTCGGCCACGCTCAAAATGTCGGCTACAAATGGTCGGGGGTAGGTATATACTTGTAACCCTCACGTGTATTTTTAAGATGAAGAAACGATAAGTCGATATCATATTTAAGTATATTTAATGCTAACCTTTCCAGGGATATAGGGGTTATCACAGCCAGGAACATTGCTTTAAGCGTTGATGAACCATGTAATTTATATCAGCTGCGGTAACCAATTCAGTTGGAATTTCGATTCAAGTGATCTTATGTTGGCTATACAAACAAGGATAGCGGAAGAACTTCGATAGCTGGCTGCTACAGAAAGTTTTGGATTATATGCAATCGGTAAGAGAGGAGTATGGGTATGGTGCTCTAAATTCAAGCTTTAGGTCAATCGACTAATCGTTGCGTTGTTTCCGTTTTCACGGGTTTACTTTGGATGTAGTTTGGATAAAAAAGCACCATCCCCAAACAGGCGTTGATAGAGCTGTGCCGTCCCTTCGCTGCGTAATGACGGTACCTGGATCTAAATTAATGTGACCTTCACGCTGTTTGTAATCAAACATCTGACCTCATTGTTAAGCGAACAATTAATACTTGACTTAGTGGTGATACAGTAAGACTAGCGGCTGATCATTCTAAAATATAATCGATTCTACTTCCTATATGTCGAGACGTTGACAGTAAGATACACCCAGATCATCTTCTTTTGCACTTCTTCTATTTGCTGGTCTGTGGCATTTGTGGCCCCACATATTGGCGGGAATTTATGTGTCTGGCTTAGCGTACCAGTTTTGTCTTAGTCTCGTCCTCTCTAGGAACTCTCGTGAGAATACCGTTGGCGGCTGATAGCCTTCCGTTTAAACGCCACTACTTCTTTACCCTTTTCTGTTTAATTTGGAGTATTAGGCGTCAACTCCGTGACGACTTCCTGGTTTGGGAGAAACAATACTACAAAAGCAAAACAATGTAATGGTAATAAAAGCGAGTTATTTGCAAGGCTCATCCATTTCTGGCTAACGAAAAACTCGAGCCCTATCGATTGCTGTGAAGTAAAACGGTTTTGGTGTGTCGTAAGACTATTCAATAGAGTTACGCCCCTTCGAAATACTGCCTGGTACAAACGTTACCCCGTCACCAATTCTGGTTTAGTTTAAATTCGGTTTTCAATAACATTTAACAGATTTCATCAACTATATATTCATACTAAGTAGAGTAAACATACAACTCCAATAAAAGATACAGATGGATACAATGGTGATTCAATATTTATCATTTAAAAGTTTATTTTAAAATAAACCGAAATATTGAAGACTTAAATGTGCAACATTTATACCATAAGTCAGATATTTCAAAGCGAAGTAGATGCCAATCTCAGATGTCTAAATTGACTAGCCGTATATGCAACAGCCCATTACCCCTAGCCACCGGATTCGCCTATTAACGACGGTAATGTTAAAGGCTTTGCATCGCGTGGTTTATGCAGATATCTCATACTTTCGTTCATTTTCAGTGTTCAGAATTTTGTTAAATAAAGAAGACAGTTAAATCAAGTGTAGCAAATAAACTAAAAGCGTTTTATAATGATCATTATGCAACTATTAGATAAAGGGCCTTCCACTCCAAAATATTGCCTGTCATCGGCTGTGGTTCAGTGTTATAGGTACGTCGTCTCACTGATTCTCCTTCGATGTATGGCTCACTGATTCGAGTTTCGCAGTCGACTCAAGGCTTAAGGATATGAGGACGTCTAACGTGGCAAAGGATTTTCATGACATTTCCTTTCAGTTTCCCGTACAGAGTGAAAAGGGTACAGTCCGTCGCCATAATTATGAGTGAAATACGTATGAACACGACGATAAACCCAAATCAAATAAATGAACAAACACACATATGACCTGCATCAACGATATTAAACTTGAAACGCTAGAACTAGCTGTGTTTGGAAATAAACTGGTTTATTCACGACTCAATATTCGATTTGCCGTTTTAAAAGACGGTACATAACATGTATAGTTAGATTCAATGAATGAATAAGTGAGGATAACAAAGGGTTTGGGTTGAAAATGTTTAGCTCTATTTTATAACACGTTTCAGTCATGCTACAGCATTATTTTCTTTTATTCGATTTGCTTTTTTTAAACATAATTTGATACATCACTTTAGAAAACTGATTGGAAGAGACGTAAAACTTTTTTTTTCAATAAATGACTAACTGACGATAGCAAAAGTTTTTGGTTGAAAATATTTAGCTCTATTTTATAACATATTTCAGTCATGCTAAAAAATTAATTTCTTATATGGTTTAAAATCTGCTTGGCGGATATTACAAAATTAACCTCCAGAATTTCTCAAATAATCGTGAGGTTTTACCTCTGATATACGGTTAACATGCCCTACTATTTCAATTAAATTGCATTGCCATAACTGACATCCGCTTTCCTTTTTTATTATTCAAACACAATTTAAAAATTATTTTAATTCCCCCAGGAAACCATACAAACACTATGACCAATGGAAGCCTCCAGCTCATTCTGAATTAGGAAACAAGCTGCATTTTAACTCTTAGGCTACGGAATATTTTCCGTTTCTGTGGCCCTGTACAACTTTTATTTCTGAGCAATAAAGGTAATGCTTATTGGTTAGGCTATAAACTTGTGGACGATCGCGAATAGCCGCTAGGAGAGAAGTTTACAACGACTGATTATATAGTAAAAACTGACAGACATTTAATCACGCGAAGTAAAGAACATTCTAAACCAATCTCAAACTCTGAAATATACAACCATATTAAGACCTGTAAAGATTTTCATCATATTCATGACCTCCTAAATCTGCCTGATATGTTAAATGATAAACTCCCCATTGATCTGTGTGATGTAATCCTTGCCAATAACAGTGTTATTGACACAGCAAGACAATGGCCAGTTCTTTTGTTCAAAGAAGCTCCCTCCATACGTAGATTAAAGCCCAGGTTAAAACATGGACTTAAAGCCAGTAAAGACTTAGCGTTGTTTCGATTAGTCCATATACTGTTGCTCTAGGAAGCTATCAAATTTGTTTTTATAAATGTCAGAGTACGTGTTT
Organism: Mopalia ciliata; assembly: GCA_034783835.1. Taxonomy (NCBI): domain Eukaryota; kingdom Metazoa; phylum Mollusca; class Polyplacophora; order Chitonida; family Mopaliidae; genus Mopalia; species Mopalia ciliata. The sequence goes on from JAVFBW010118887.1 coordinate 5,707, forward strand.
TAGCTAGTAACAACAGGATGAACATTTGTTTTAATATTTTTTTATAATAATTTTGCAATGTTTGTTTGTTTGAATAATTGTCTGGCTTCTTTTATAATTCCTATATATTCTTGTACATGTCACTGCTATGTTCACTGCTGACGATGGCAAAATAAAGCCGAAATATTCAGTCAAAATGATTCTTTCATTCTTCGAAATTGCACTACTTGTGTACTATGTTAAAAAGTGTGTTACAAGAAAAAAGTTAAATTTCCCATATATACATATATTCAATGATTGACACCAAAGTCACCAATAATGCTTCTCAATATTTAAGGATGTAATTTCCATTTAAAAAAAAAATGCAGCTTCCAACTCCGCTCTCAGTTATTTTATATGAAATAGCCTTGTACTCTGTGTTAACCAATAATCAATCAGTCAATCAACCAATAAATCAATCAATTATTAATCAATCAATTAATCAGTGATCGACTCTATAGACATGTTGGCGTAAATTATAAATAATTCACCAGCTGGAGTCTTTGTTGAATTTGTAATTCAAAATGTTTAATTTTTTATTAAGATTTTTGGAAATTTTTGTCAATTTGATATTTTTAACTGCCCTTCTAGCTGCCCTATATTTCAGTTTGAGTTGAATTTGGTGAGAGAAGAAATGTAATAAAGGATGGGACTGCAAAGATTGATAGCTGTAAAAACAAAGATTAAATGACTAATTTGATGTGGTTTTCAGAAATAAATCAATCAAGTTTAAAAAAGATCTTTGCTATAGATTGAGCTAAATTTAATTGTAACCAACGCTGAGAGAAAATCTGTTTTTATGTGTGATCTTTGATAGCATCTGGAGAATTTCACTTTTCATAAAAACAAGACATCTGAACGTTTATAAGAGCAATTTGTTATATTTTTAGATCTAGTTACGTTTTCTTTAAATCTGTAACTGACACTTTAAACTATTTTAGCTAATTAGAATAACTAACATATTTTTGTGCTATACATGGCTTTACTTTTACTTGTTTTTATAAAACATTTACTAAATAAGCATTGTAGACTTTACCCAAAATGTTTGCTAGAGCGGAAAATACACATGTAGGCATACTTGCCGACTTCTGTATACCCAATCAATCAATCAATCAATCAATCAATCAATCAATCAAACAAAGGAATAACGTTGTGTTATTGTTGTTATTGTCTTCATAAAAGTTGAGCGATCAAAGAGTTAAGTTTATTAGAATTATTTTTTCTGGAAGACAGATCATATATTTATTAGAACATAAGGAAAGGGGTTTATAATTAGTGTCAAATTCCTGGATTCCATGAATTAATCATGAATCTAGAAAGTCTGAGAACAGACGTTGGAAGCGATATTATACAACCCTTGACTCCAAAGAAAACAGTTCTGTATTGTAATAGGAGGAGTGTAAAAAATGATCAAAATTATTCAGACAAAAGAGCTGGATTTAATGCCCGTAAAAGAAAAGAAAAAAAAAAAAGCAAAGAAAAAAAGTAAACCCTCTTTGTATTGATTAATTGGAATCTAAATTAAGAGCGAACCAATGTTTTTTTTCACTTTTGCTGAGACATTCAGGGTGCATGTGGAGACGCTACAATTTCATTATTATGAAGTAGAAAAAAATTAAGAGGAATTTGTAAACCGTGAGATATTTGACTGTATTGATTTTAGTGTCAAACCAAAATTAGTTTGGGTTTTTTTGTTGACAGTTTACAACACTGCAGACTGCTACTGTTCGATATTAAATAAAATAAAATCCCACACAAACACAAGTAGGAGGTAGATGAAGCCAACTGTTTTGTATTTTGCGTACAATTTATGAAAATAAAACCACGTGAAGTAAGAATATTCACTGCTGATACAAAAAATATGAATTCGGAAGAAAGCATTTCTAGATGGAATGCTCTGAAAAAGCAACAAACGCAATAATGATATTGATTGAAGAAAGTTGAAACTGTGTTGTATCCATTAAGAAATTTTCAGAAAATAAAGATATTTGATTTGATGTTGTGTGGTAAAAAAATAAAATAAGAGAGGAATATATAAAAACAATAGTTTTTTTTTTCTGCATTATCATTGCTATTTGAATTTGAGGAGCTAAGCTCTCACTGGGATTGGTTTAATATTGCCAAGGCTATAAAGGATATGGGAACATTCTACCAACATAATGAGACATTGGGGCGACATATTCTGAACGTAAAGAGGGTAAGAGGGGGTAGTCCATGTTCAGAGCCCAGACACCCATGTGTTATAAAGTCTACACGTAGTTTCCCACTGCTAGTCTTAGGGCAGTGATGCCACAGAATGTAATGAACATTGTCACCCTTTGGTTAGGAGCAATATTTTCTGAGGTGTGTAGCCAATGCGATGTTTACTTAGCACTGTAAGAACATTGTTTTTGCAACAGTCAAACCTTCAAATTTACATAAAGTAATTTTTGAGTTTGGCTAAATACTGTTGAAGTACACTACTGCCATAGTGAAAAACTCATAAAAACTACATACATGTATAACAATGCTATGATTTGTCTTTTATTGAAATGTTGTGTTTTTGAGAAAAACATCAGAAGGAATCATGCTTTGAGTACTATGTATTATTTGTTTTTCAGCTGACAAATGGTGCCTCATTTAATCATCCACATTTTACTTTGTAGAGAAACTAGAGTGTTAAAGGGAAAGACAAATTGTTTGTCACCTGTGATTGTCTTGTCTTTGTATGCCACTGTGGCCAGTAGAATCTAGGATGGTTTCCTTCTCACATTAGTCTGGCATTTCAATAAAGGAGTGGTCTGAATTTACATGTATGGTATAAAACCGTGATAAATCCTTATTGGTTGGCTGAATTTATAAATGGAAGTTTTCTGGTATATGTTAAATATTACCCCAAAAAATTAGAATAAGTTACAGACAATTACTGGACTAGCTATATAATTGAGAATCTTGGAATTTGTGTGAAATTTTATATTTATATATATATTTTGAGTAAACGAGGGGAGAAAAATGTGCTTGCCTCCACCGGGAATCGAACCCGGGACCTTTGGGTTACAGGCCCAACACTCTACCGACTGAGCTTCAGAGGCTCACGGTAAAGTGAATCTCGAGTTCTTACCCAGTGAAGACGGCGATTTTCTCTCTTCATAAAGCAAGGACACTGTGAGGCTAAATTAGCATCTTTTTGATCTAGATATTACTCACAATTGATTTTAGCTTGAGTAAATCCGAAAGCCTGGTTCTGACATATATATATTTTTAGTAAACGAAGAGAGAAAAATTTGCTTGTCTCCACCGGAAATCGAACCTGGGACCTTTGGGTTACAGGCCCAACACTCTACCGACTGAGCTAGCCTATATATATAATATAAATTAAAGACATAAAAAAAGGCATTGTTTGTATATTGATTTATGGAAATATAATTGGAAACAAATTGTGAAGTTTCTGACTAAAACAACCATACTGCGTAAACCCTTCTCAAATATCACAAGCACACATACACAAAAACCAGGAGAAAGCTCTTGTTTGAGTAGCCTTTAGAAGCTGGTAAATTAGAAAGACATGACGACTGATATGGATGTTCAACTTCTTGACATAATTGGGTAGCAATGTTTCATAGCGACGTTTCAATCTCGATGCTAAGATCGTTTTCAAACAAGTTTATTTCTTAACTTAAGTGTCACAATGTCATAACGTCATTCTACTGTTACATCCTGTCATTTTAATATTACATGGTGTCATTCCAACGTAACTATAACGTCAATTTTCTAAACAAGTTATAGAATGTTCTTTTATTGTTTAAAGTATATTTGTAACCATTGCTTGCTTAGCATCGAGATCGAAACGTCGCTATGAAACGTTGCTACCCAATTATATAAAGAAGTTGAACATCCATATCAGTCGTCATGTCTTTCAGGAGAAAGCTGTTTTTATAAGCACTCTTTTCTTAGAAACAGTTAATGGTAAAGGATTACTACATGTCTTTATATAAACCTTTGTAAATGTAAAAGTAAAACAATACATGCAATTTCAGAAATTGTAATCAAATGAATAATTTCAAAGATAATTTTGGAAAACTTGCAGTAAATAAAAGCAGTGCAAGTTAAACATTGAGATTATTCAAAATAAAATAAAAATGATGATGAAAGGAAGAATAAACACGTTAAAAAAAAAAAATTCAAAAAAATAGATTCAGAGATTTAAATATATATTATCAAGATAAAAGAAGTAAAAATTTAATGTTTCCTTAATAACATAGACTTTAACAATATGTAGACATTTGGAAAACAAATAATTTGAATTATTTTGTTTTGAAAGCCGAATAATCTTATTTACAGGACTACATGTATGTTAAAACCCCGGATTGGCAAAACCATAAAATATGAAGTGTTTGGCTTTATTGGAAAGTTAATCTTCCTCAAGTGCTAAGTCAAGAAATCATTTATATGCCCTGGAGCTGAGGAAGTAGAGGTGTCAGATACTCAACAAAGTTTGATGCTATTAGCTATTGATTATTACTTATCTTTTCAAGATTAAACATTGCCAATTAATATGGACGCCTGGAGACAGAGTAAAACACTCAAACCAACTAACCAAACTTCAGGATGGAGTCAGTTTTCATGGAGATTGTAAATTACATGTGTTTTTTTCTTTTCTGTAGAGGACGAGGATTTTTCCATTCTGCTGGCTGCATTAGAAGGTAGGTCCTTTACCTGTGACTTAATTCAAATAAAAAGAACAAAATCATGACAGCTATAATCACCTGTTGTAATATTTGGACCTGATCAGTGCTGATAATGAGGAATAGTTGTTGAAATTATCAATATACCTTACACCCTGGCCATGTTCCATATCGTTAAAACAATAAAGCTGATGACGTGATGTAAAGCTTACTAATTATAGTCAGTTTAAGTTAGTTCATCTATTAACAATGCCATTGTGTAAATCTGAATTTTAAAGTATTGCAAAATCATTGTTGTAGAAATTTTTGATGGAAGACAAATTTATCATTTATCTCACAAAACTTCAAAGTGTATGAGGGCCTTTTGTTTTCATATTGTTAGTATTAATTAAAATTACTTACGTCACAAAATAGGATTATTCGTAGGCTACATATAAACCCTTGTTAAATATCATGATATTGGTTTTGTGAATTGTTAAACTGTTCACCTACTCAATCCTTCACATCATTTGAATTGATTCTTTCACCACTCACTCAAGCAATGTAACATGTATTTACAATATTCAAATTTGGCTGTGTTAGATTTTCTACTTATTGCATAGGTGACATCTATACAACTACACAGACTTCAATCCTTGATAATTATTTCCCTTCCAGACTATGATGTTGCAGCTAAGGGAAGAGACTCTTCTCTCCCAGACTTGGTGTGTGTAATTACAGGTAGGTTAACCTGAAGGTCTTATTTCCCAAGTTTGTTTTATTTGGGGTTAATATTGTTTGCATGCTATTTTACCTACATATAGCTTCTGTCGCCAAAGTTCAATATTGCTGAAAAGATAGTTTATCAGTTTTTTATCATTAACATTTGATACTGTTTTCACCAATATTTTACAGGATTCTGGCTTCAGTTATTAAGTTCATTTCAAGGTTAATTCCCATTCTTTTGCCATTCCAGTGTGATTTCTATAGAAAACTTTGTTTTTTAAAGGTTTTCGACCAGATTCTGTTATTATGGAATCAAGTTTCTGTGATGTTTCTGTGATTAGGGTTTTAATGTTATTCTGAAGGTAACTTCACAGGTTAATCAGATATTGTTGAACAAGAATACAGCCTAGTATATACCTGTATAGGTGCACATACCTCCATCCGGTGTTAAAGGTAGGAGAAGTACACCTGACCACTAATGTGTAATACTTTGCCAGCCACCTCTTCAAACTGAACCATTACTGTGATCTAGTTCGTGTACAAAGCAGAGTGTGTTTTTGATGATATGAAACATAGTGGCATACCCGTAACAGATTTCCCTTGAGGCAGTCGCAATCTGTGTTTCCATGACACAAGACGGAAAAATCAATTCAAGAAAAAGCGCTTGTTTATTCAGTGTAACACTCATGAGTAACAACCACTGGGGGACTGTCCTCATTTAACCAGAGAGGTTTGTAATGGTTAAATATCCTTTGATGTGATGGGTGATAATTTTCCGTACATTCCCCTTAAGACAACCACTTGAGTGTGTCATATAGCAGCCGGTCGTAACGTTTACATATCACTCCAATAGTCCCGGTTTGATTCCCAGAGCAGCTGCAGAAATGCTATTGAATTTTGATCAAATCTAATGCACACGACATCTATTCATGTGGTAAAACCATAACTTTGTGGATGCTATAGAATGTCATTTAACCTCGCAACCGATCCTACAAAGGAACAGTTTAGAAGACCACTTCTCTCTTAACATTCTCAAGTCAACATAGATCTTCCAGGGGAGGTATATATGTAGCTCTACAGTCTCCCAACAACTTTAGTTCCATTCCCAATAGCAGTTTAAGTTTGTATTATACAAAAGTCAACATTAACTGCAAAAATTATGTATCTATTTATATAAATAAAAGATTATAATTATAGCATCTTGTCATTAATTGGAGGTTACAAGGAACTGATAAACAATAGACATGTAGTAAAAACTGTATGACGGCAGATTTTAAGTGGGTTCATAGGAAACCAAAGCCTGTTCATTCACTATTCCTCATTAAAATAATTAAGTGTTTGAGTTTTAAGATTAAAGTAAATACAAGTTTTAGCATGTTATTTCCATTTAAATGTAGTATTTTTTTATCAATAGCACAGCTATTTTGAAATTTTTGCCTTTTCAAAATCTCACTATAAATTATATCAAAATTTATCAACTGAAAATTTCTTCTAAATGAATGGATTTATAGATTGCAATAAATAGCTGGTGATTAGAAATGTTCTCTCTAACCACAACATTGAAGGAATGAGGACATCAGCACTCAGTCCATCTCAAGTGATATTACTAGACGGTGAGCGTTTTGCACTGTTTATCCCGATACTTGACCTTATTCCAGGAAAAGGACCACAGAAGGAGTTTTACCGAGGATTGCTGTCTCAGAAGAAATGGAGTCGTGTCCAAGTTTGCTTACCATGGTTAGAGTCTGCGGATTATCCCCTCTTATTAGGTTGTAATACGGTACACAGTGACCAATTTCTATTTTATCGAGTCCACTCTTCTTATAATACCATTGATTTCTACTTTACGGTGTTCATGTATTTTACTGATTTAAGATTGATGGTTGCTAGGGTACAAACTACATGTATTTGAATTACTACGTTAAAAGTGCAGAGATTGACAATATTACTTGTACCCAAAGTTGTGATCAGCTTAATTATTTAAGGGAAACAATTCATATTTTTTTTTATCATATTCTACTTATGACTAATAAGAAATTACCTGTTTTTGAAAGAAAATCCAATATTGACTTTCCATGTTAATCCTTTAGTTATGATAAAAAGGTGCTAGATACATGGAACAGCATACTATATTTTTTTTATAAAAACATGTAACTCTTAACATTTGTCTTCATAGCCAATTAAATTTTTGTCATACCAGAAAATTGACAGTTTGAATGTTACTGTTAAAAATATATTATAAATACGAACAGTTCCTCTGTTCAGTTTTGTGTAAACCAGGTCAATTAGTTTTTGGCTGAAGGCAGGCAATACTATACATATTTTTATTTTTTATTTAATATAAAATAAGGAAATGGATTGATTTTTTGGTCTAGTGGAATGCTAATATTGAATTTATTTTAAAGAAATTGTTTTTGAGCCATGCAGCTTTTAAATGAGAATTATCTTAACTGAGCATGAGTGGAAAGCATATACAGTTGACAGATCACTCAGAGCTTGTTGTTGAATGAGAGTGTTCACATATCAAGTATAAATAAGTACATATTTTCAGGTAATTGAACCTGAACTTGAGATGTAGGTAAATACTGACACATGTCTGGAATCGAATAACAGTTACCTGTACAGTGTACATGCGTCACTGATTTCTGATCTTTTGGAGTACCTTTGATAAAAGAAATGATTTTTGATTTACCAAAATTTAATAAAATCATGATTTGACTGCGCTTTGATGTTTAACTGTTGGCTTTTAAATAAAGCTCTTGATCTAATTCAATAAATTAGTGAATAATCAAATATTTAATTAAATATATTTAATTTGAAATTGAGTTTTTATTGAATTTGAGGGGCTCATATTTGTTCATTAAAATGAATTGTATAAATAACTTTTTTTATATATCATAGAGCAGATTTCACTGAACAGTTTTGACCTTCAGAGCGAATTATTTTTACCTTGCAGAATTTCGAATTATAATATTCTCTATGCAGCCACTTAAAATGTCAGGACACTATTTCTTTAACTTTGTTTTCTTAACAACATGGTAAGGAATTAATGGGCATTAAATACATGTACAAAAAAGTATACATTTGTTGCCTGTTTTAGAGCAGTTAACAAAAAAACAAAATCATAAATTTGTATTGTTTCTCAGGGAAAGTATAACCTTGTATTCTATATGAACATAGCCAAAGACCAATATGCCCATGTATGGCTTCATTAGGAGAGAGGGAATATGTTGGTACCAAACCTAGAAATAAGTTTATTTTGAAGTTCAAAGAAAATCACTACTTTAAAGTCTTGTAAGATTTTATTTCTGATAGTATTATGTTTGAGAAGTATGAAATAATGAAGGAATGGGTGCTTCCAGGTATGAGAGTGAGCATTATAAGTGGAGGTTATATGTTTGTAGGGTCGGCTGATGTTGGGGTATGTTTACACACCTCTTCCAGCGGCTTGGATTTACCCATGAAGGTAGTCGACATGTTTGGTTGCTCCTTACCAGTTTGTGCTCTCAGCTTTAAGTGGTAAGTTTGTCAACGTTGTTGGTTTTAATTTTTCAAATTACGATGAGTATCCAAGTACATGTATGTTTGTAAGGCCCTGAATCCTCCATATGGATCAGATTTTATTGGAGAGTTGTCTGCTAATATTTATCTTTATGTTCATGACATGAGACTAGTGCTCACCAAAAATAAGCTCATACTTTTTATATGCATTATTAACAATAACTCTGGATTATTTGCTTCTTTAGGCAACTCTTGACTATGACTGTAGTTTGTTTTTTCTCTGACACACACCAGAAATAAGTTTTAGACAGAAATGGATCTCAGTACATCTTCTCTAGCCAAGGGTTTTATTCCGAGCTACTCTGCATTACAACCCTTGGCCGATTAATTACATATAAATAGAATTTCATATAAATAAAATTTCAGCTAAGCCCCCTGGCGGATAAAATGACCAAGTTTCGAGCTAAAGCGCTGATAAAAAAAACAACCCACTAACATCAACACTAATTTTGACAATTTGTTTAACTTTGTAAAGCACTATTGGTGCATACATGGAG
>JAVFBW010118898.1:0-13125 GCA_034783835.1 Mopalia ciliata
CGACATAGTTTTAGCTTTACGTATTAGTACATATCTCCGTACACATCCGAAGCCTGCTTTCCTAAACCCAATACGGTTTTCCGGGAATGAAGAGAGGTGCAAACGGCCGAATTGGAATTCAAACATTACCGGTGGACACAGGACTCTTTTTACAAAAAAGGTCGGCCATTGAACCTGCTAGTGGTGAATGGACGGAGGAACATTTATGCGATAAACTAACAAGAGCATATTACGAAAAAATCCGAGGGAGCGGGTGGGCCATGGCCCTGCAGAATACTCCCTCGGCTTCCTCAGTCGATCGTAAGTGGCGAAAAAGAAGTAAAGTGTAACGGGAAGCAGATTTGTTTGTGATGTTCCCTATTTGTGTCCGTCGTCATTTAAGTGATATACCCTTGAGTACGACGTTAAACACCAATCAAACAAACGAAAAAATCATTGGATTGATTTTCTGTATTAATAAACCAGATATATATATGTTGTAAATAAATTGACTCGAATCGTTTTCTCATGCTACAATATTTTATTCACCAAAGTGTAATCTTCATGATAACATTTTGACATTTCAGAAAGCGGACAAAAGGATGTGCTTGATTGGCGTTTAATGCCGTAACGATTTTTAACTCACATAACGGCATAACATCCCATTGGTTGAAAGACGCCACCCACGACACCACTGACAAAAAAAATCACAGGACATCCACAGGACATTAAAAAGACATCTTAAACATATCGGCTTCCTGTTCCTCTTTAGCTCCAAAGCCATAACTAAGAAAACTACACACTGTGAGGAAATCATTGTAAAATAAACCATAAAGTTTTATAGACAAAAATAAGAATAAACATAAAATTTTATCGCACAGCACATTGGATATTTATATGTACAATAATACTGCAAACCAACGAGCTTAGCAATATCTACTTTATTCGGAATGTGAGCTACACCCTGATGAGAGTCTCGAGCCCATTTTGTTGTGTTGACCATAAATGTCTTAAGGATTTGATTCCGGTTGGAGTCATTCACTTCCTCTTATCTATAGAACAACATGTGTAATCAGGACCCGATTACACAAAGCAGTTTTATGTTTAAGTCAAACATCAGATCGGTTTCATGGTATGACCACCCGTCAGCCGCCATTTCCACAATTAATACCGAATCAATCGTACCTGATTTTTATATATCAAATCATTAACAGCGCCAATTGAAAGATAGTGCTAAAAGGTACATATGTGGAACCTCCATAAAATATATATATAATAATAAACACAATGTAACCAATAGGAGGTATCTGTTTCCTTGATATAGAGAATACCATGCACCACTAAACCTGGTTTTTGTAGGCTCTAATTTAACACTTTGTAATTAGAATTTCGTATTATTTTGTTCACCAACAAATAGTTTGAATACATAACTTCTAAGCCAAGCGATACAATAATGGTTACTTCTGAGAACAAAGGGTCCAACAAAACCTAAAAACATGTAACTCTCGGTCAGGATGCTGTACAGGACTGACTATTTATTTCCCTTTGGTCATACCGCTTCATCTATTTTTTTTATTGTAGAGAAATATATTTTGTTGGCCTCTTCGGTTATTTGTAAATAAACAATTGCCCACACCATGTATGATTCTTGGCGTCGTGTCTATATTATGTTTGATTAAATAGGGCATACCATATATGTATAATATACGGGTTAAAATTCTGTGGAAAGACAAAATGTATACATAAAAGGATAGGACAAAATTCCAATTTTCGAAAAATATAAACAGCAAATAAAAAATTAAACTTGCAATTTGCACATATTGATTTTTCCAATAACCACAAACATATATAGAGCTAAAACAAGTATGTATTGTATTCGTCTTTAAAGTGACTATCATCATTTTACGAAAATAGATAAAAAAAAAAAAACCTTTTCTTGTGAATTCCTATGTTGTCAATAATCTTAAAATCATAGCTTAATTTCTATAATTTATGTCTTGACGAATCAGCACAATTTAAAGTTTAATAGGCATGGTTTACTTGTTACTTTGACCATTTCCCAATATTGAAATATTAGTCCAAATGTACGAATTCAATTTGAGTTTGTGTGGCCATTAATAGGGATAAATTATATTTATAGTGTTCAGTGGGGAATTTTTTTGTCGAGAATGGCGGCTCCCTGTTCCTCGTATTCTTGTTTGCTGACGACCAATGTTTTGAACTGCTCTAAGGCAGCCAGGGTGGAACCACCAATGAACACAGAGTTCAACCTCTTGGGCGTCGCATTGATTTTAACTTGCACACCCTGACCGGCTTGTGATCGCAGCTCCTTTTGAAGACGCTTATCGAGTCCTGGGAATAGACTATTGCCTCCTCCGAGAACAACATTACCATAAAGCTGATTCTGAAAGTCAGCATCGCATTTGGAAATAGATTCTTTTATCAAGGTATGCACGCCAGTCGACTGACTTCCTATAAAGGATGGCTGAAATAGAGCTTCTGCTAGTTGGAACCTCTCGTTGCCAATGGTGACGACTTTACCGTCTGGTAGATTATAGCTTTTCTCAACCGACGCTCCCAAACCAGCCAATTCCTTTTCGTAGTTTAGAGCGACAAAGCCAAGTTTTTCTTTGATATCGTTCAGAGTGCCATTGGTAGCAGATGCTGCAAAATCCTTTCCACTATCGTTGAGAATTTTTCTGAGATAATCTGTGATGGCGTGGCCGCCGAATTCCAAATGGGATATTGCTGAGGGGACAGCGTAACCCTCTTTGACGGGCACAACGTGTGTGACGCCAGCACCGGATTCCAGTACAACGCCATCCATATGACCAGTTGCGTACAAGGCCAGAACAGGTTGTATTGCTAGAAAGAGAGAGGGCACGTTAAACGTTTCGAACATCGCCTGGGCCATTTTGTACCGGTTCTCTTTTGTAGTATTAGGAATATGCGTTAAAAGAACAGTATGTTCAGCGGGATTGATGTCCAGCTCTTTGAAGAAGATTTGGTGCCAGAGTTTCTCCATATCGTCCCAATTGGTGATGATGCCTTTGTCTATTGGGCCACACATGGACTGCTGCGCACTCTGAAATAGTCACGAAACAAAACAAAAAAAATTAAAAAAGGTGCACCATACACTTTTATTATTGTGAGTGTATGTGGGGGTGGGGTACAAGCTTTTCAATTGTTCTTAAGTTGCCTGCAAATGACCAAATGATTTTTGCAAATTAAATGGTTACTTATTTCATACTCTTGTGAGAAAGTGTATAAGCATTAAAAAAAACATGAGACAAATAAAGCTGTATTTAAACACATGCACGAGTTTATATGATTGAATTTTAACGCCATACTTTGGTAAAGACTGAAGAAATCCATCGTTAACGTCAGTGGTATCAAAGAAAGACGAGACAGGACAACCACAATAATTAAACAGAGTGAACCAAACTTTTTGTTACAAGTTATCTTTGAAATAACCAGGACACCACTAAACGAATTCCTATCCATATTTGGAAGAGAAGGGGAGGGGTGATATATAAGCCTCATCGGCTTCACAAAACTTTATTTTATACAATTTTATCATGATGTTTTGTACCATTAGTAGTGAAATACGCTTTTGAATGTACCTTTGTGGACATTGTAAAGTGCATTTCCCTTTTATATATGGCTCTCTCTGGCTTCTTAAGGCAAAAGTCCCTGGTGCTTTTGGAACTTAAAGCCGATTGGTCGTTTCGCTTTGGCGATTATCCTGGCGTGTGGAGACAGGTGCACGATTGGCTTTTCTCATACTTTCTCGCTTAACTTGTCATGTAGAGGTAGTTAGCCAATGTGTTATATTTAAAGTCACGTGATGGTTTGCCTAGAACAAATGATAATAAATCCAATGGTGCATCTACATGGGTGTGGGTTTGTTTGTTACCAGGGGGATTTTTTTCACCAGTCAGACTGGCATCCCTCATAAAAGCAAATAACCTTCAGTACGACGTTACCTCCCAAATCAAATTGATCAATATTGATAATATAGTATGCATACTTAAAAACTTTTTGTGCTATTCAAATCAAAGTTAGTATGATTGTTCCATGTGACAAGACGTCACCTAGGAATGATTTTGTGGCGCCACCTACTGGTCTAAATTTGATTTCTGTATAGGCTTACTTCTGGTGGAATTTCGAATTAAACTTCATATGATTGTTCCATGTGACAAGACGACGCTTAGGATTAGTTTTGGCCTATGTCGGACTACAGGTGGTGCCGCCTGGTAGCAAAGTCTAAAATTCGGTTCTGTATGTAAATTGGTAAACTTCTTGTGGAATTCGAATTAAACTTAGTTAGTATGAGTGTTTCATTCGATATAAAAACAAAACAGTTAAGATTAGAGGTTTCAGTCTGAGCCAGAGGTCTTAGTTTGGTATATTTAAGACCTCTGTCGTCATGTTGACACCAAGTTACAACCCGAGCCGCCGCAGGCGTCAAGGGTTATGACGAGAAGTCAAACTGACGACACAGTTCTTAAAAAAAACCTGACTAAGACCGATGTCAAGTGTTTAAACACCAATCTCACCCGAAAAAAGACCGAAAAAGAGCTCTCCCATGGCGGCTTTTCCTAATTTTCCCCTTGTATGCAGTAAATTGTCAACAGCTAATTAGAAGTTGCCCCCCCCCGCCCCCCTGGCTTCGTGTGCTCCCATGACAACGCCATAAGACTTAGCTGAGATGTAAAACAGCGCAAAACGCGGCAAAAAAGTCTTCTGAAACAATTTCTATGATATTTTGATGCCATAAATTATAGCGGTTGTGAAGTACATAGGGTTTAATCTATGTTCGCGACAATATATGGTCTGTTTGTGCGGTATGTTTAATGAAATTAAAAAAATAATGAGTTTATTAATTTAAAGTATAGGCTGTTTTTGTCTTCGAGATCGATTTGAGCTATTTGTATCTGTGAAGGGAAAGAGTCGGAATGCGCTAAACGAAGCGATCGTTGTTGTCTCATTAAGACCGCTGAGTTGTGTTCCTTGTAATGTATATTCGCGCACAACACGTGAATATAATATTACACATGTCAGGATGTTATGTAGGATTTTGTTTGGTGTCTTGTCTACACATGCTGTCACCTGGTGGATTCTATTCAAACTCCATTTTAATATTCATGTGACCAGATATCTTCGGGCGTATATTGCGACTCACTTGAGCTATTGTTTTATAATCTAGAGCACGCGGCCTTAGCCAGAAACCCATCAATCATTACATACCAGCTATAAGCCGGTGGTAATAATTTGTAATAAAACAAACAGTTCCAATCCATCAAACTCGAGCCAACGGCCGCCTATTTTTGCAACTTCGAGAAATAAATGAACTAGCCCGTATTTTCTGTAAGCGCATCAGCAACGACCTGCTCCTCGCAGTTTTTGTTTATAAAAAAAACGTCGTACGCGCATGCGGGTGAAACGCTGCGAATTTGGAGCAAATCCATTGTTGTGTCAAAGTGGAAATATGACGGGCGTATGCTCGAATGTGGTGGAACATTTTCAGCCTGATTTTCATGTCGGAATTTTGGTTTCAATTAACATGAAATATGTGGTAAACGAAACCTAAAACACCATAGTGTAGTATATAAGACATTCGTGTTACACAATTAATAATATTTATTATTAAGTAGCAAATAGGCTGAGAAATAGTCTTGGTTGACAATAGCTACTCGAATGCGTTATTTTGGCGCATTCGACTCACTGGAAGATTTCGTTTTGCACTTACAGTATGTCAGTTGAATGGGTTTCATCCACATTAAGTTTGATTTCCAATATGGTGACGCCCTTGTGTGGTTGTCAGACATTTTTTTGCCAATAGGTACATTCGACTGGACGTTTTCATTAAGAATTATGAAACTGTTGTCCAGTCAAATGCGCTTAATGTATTTTATCACATGGCAAAATAAAGTTCTGTATCTCTTCACTGTCTGCCATACCATGTAACCTTGCTTACAGATACAGAGTTATAGTGCACATAACTGTGTCATTTCAAGTTAATTAGTTAATTTAAAAAGCAGAATTGATGTCATTGTTCCAAAACACGGTAGTTTTGTCGTCTAGTCGTGGCTGTCCCCTATTGCCTGCACTGGTGGAGGCTTTCAAACCAAACCGAAAGTGAGGGTTCCGTCCCCAAGCGAAACAACAACATATCAGCCTGGTACTAAAACCGGATGTTTTAAAACCGCATGTGAGTTGAAAACATGCTAAACGTATGTGTTACTCAAATAGCTATTTGAATATGTATACAACAGATTAACTTTTCGATTGGATTGCCAAGCTTGTGCATAGGCCATATCGTTTCAGATGCCTTCAAATACACCCATAAGCACACGGACACACTGTTGACCGACTGTGTTTCGAACAATAACGTCATTTCCGCCTGTTAAATTAACTAATTAACGGTTGTGCCTACTCGAATGCAAGTGCAATACAGATGTTTGTCATTTGAAATATGCATGAAAATAATAAGTTTAGGTCGAAAAACAGTTGTCTTTCTCTTAAGGGGTTCTATTAGTCCTGTCCAATAATATTTAATATGTTGAACTTTCTGACAAAATTTACATGCCAAACGAGACTTGAAATCGCACATTATTAAAAATACAACAATACGGTTCAAGTGTATGGTGCTAACCTGCCATTTTTCTCTCTATAATCCTGACTAAAGAATTGGAATTTTACACGAATTCCACTTTTTAGGCATGTTAAACTAATCAAGTGATATCCAATTTATTTTATTGGGATATTCAACCTGTATTGAGCTCGTAAGTCTACCTAATTACAGATTTGAGCTCGACTTCAAATCTTGCTGTAGGGCAATAACCCGATTAGAAGCCTTCAAACTTGAGGGAGCGGGTGGGCAAAAGGGCTAAAGGGTAACGGGAAGCAGACTTGTTAGTAATGTCCTGTATTTGTGTCCGTCGTCATATAAGTGAAATGCGCTTGAGTACGCCGTTAAACACCAATCAAACAAACAAACAAACAAAATCAGACTCAGTAGCTATAGGCAAAACATTACCTTACCTGTTGTGCAGCCACTGTCGGTACCACTGCCGCGGGCTCGATGTCCCCTGCGAATCCTACCTTACACGACCCAGTACCGTTGTCGATTACAATGGTCTTCTTTAACGACATCTTGAATTATCTAATGAAAGTTGAATGAAATTTTCTTGTCACTTGTGCAGGCTGAGTTAAAACCGCTTATGTTTTCCTGACGTTTTAAGTCGGATTTATATAGACCTGCCAACACGTGCCGCACTCCACCCTTACAATACACTTTATTTGTGTATATCGGCTATGACCCTGTATTGAGCGAAATCCAGCACAGCGTGTACGCTAGACGTTCACAGTATCGCCTTAAAAGGAAAGGTTTTTCTCATCTGGGGTCCACTGTTTAATTATGTCAACTTACGACACTGACTGATTCACGCTTTTATCGACAGATCACATTTTCAATTCATAGTTATATTTGCCCAATGAATTGATTGTTGGACCCCGGCCTGTGTGCATCATGTTTGTATCGGGTAATAGTTTTTGTGAAATTGATTGCTCGTTTAATTGATTGGGTTTACGTCGTACTCAAGTGTATTTCACTTATATACCAACGTGCCAGCACAATGGGTGAACGTCACTGTAGACGATAAACACGGAAAAAGCAGCCAATTATCTAAGACACTTCTTTATTATCTTTCAAATCTTTATAGTATCTAGAAATACTAAGCCTGCAGGCATCTTGTGAAGAGATAATAGTTGAGGCATAAGATGAAAAATAACATGATGAAGAAGAAGGAGAAGAAGAAGAAGGTTCAAGCCGTGGAACAAACAAATAAAACAAAATTAATTTCTTGACTCGAAATTAGAAACTTTACGGTAACGAATATTATGAGCGGTTTTCAAGTATAATTAAACTCTAGCTAATAATAAGGCATTTACGGTAATAACGTCTATTTAGTCCAAGGTTATTTCAAAAGTATTTAACGCTTATGGATAGTCATTACTGTTTATGCATTATATACGTATAGGCCTTTAATATATAGACCGACAAATTACTTTCACTATCGTAGACATGTTGAATATCACATGATTCGACTTACAAAATTTCTTGGCCGCTTCCGACGTTTACATAATAACTTGGAGTGACTTTCTTGTCACAAAAGCCCCAACTGGTATGGCAACGACCTTGCGAGAGCAAACACTCTCTAAAAGCCTGTACATAGCTAAACTTAGAGCAGCGATGACTTTCGTCAATCTGCCATGCCTGATTCCACTGGATCGCCTCTAAAACGCACACTAATACATAGAAGCGGGACAGGACTGTTTCGGTGAATATAACTTGGTGCTGTAAAACTCACAAAAATTAATCGTTACAGTCACCACCCTTGACACCGCTGGCAACAAACACAGACACGACAGGAAAAATACTGGACAATAACAGGGCGTAATACAGACACTTTAAACAGATCGGCTTCCTGTCCGCTTTAGCTCCGAGAGAATGAGGGCAACACGAAGCTGCCTCCAGTCACCCTCTGTGGAAATTGTAAAAAAAAAGCACAAAAAGCGTTTCGTGGTAGTCATGACAATGTAGTTCATACAACGATAACGGCTTTTCGAGTATTTAAAAAACTTAACCTCCTTTATTTATCATTTACAAAAGGCATACGGTCTCATATTGAACACTTACTTAGCAAAGTATGGAGAAACGGAGAGGCGTTTTCTTTTCAAATTTTATTCAAATTCACTCTATTTTTCTTGCACTGCGATGACACTTTGATCAAAGCTCTTTACTGGGTCAGCGTATATACTAGTGTTTGTAAACATGCAGTTAGTCAGTCATATGTGTCACAGATAAAAGTCCTGAATATTCACGAGAAATTAACTGTCACAAGAACTCTGATGATCTGTTACAGAGTTGACCCAGATCAGACCTCTATTAACTAGAAGTATGTGACTGCCATGTAGTAATGCCCAAGGCATTGTAGACCAGCAAAACGGGGACGTCACATTTCCGACATGTGTCTTTAGTTGTGAGGAACGCTGGGTAATTTCATCCCTGGTTAGCTACTGCGTATATCAATTGTTTGAGGAGGCTGGCTTAATATTTGCCAATTTAGTTGCCATTTATTGCCAATTTGACAGCCACATATTGCACTAGGTAAATGCATTTCGTTTCGTTAGAAACGTTATGCTTGAGGAATACCAGAAGTTTCCCATAATGCATCAATTTTAAAGTTGCGTTCTTCTGAATTTTCTAGTGTGTTACGTCAGATGATACGTTATAGCAGGGGGCTCTGTCCCCAATGCCGGTTAGCTTATCTATAATTATGGCAGTTGCATACTTCTAGTTAATCGAATTTTGCCCAGGTTTATAAAAAAAACTGCCTACTTTCCGTTTTCACGTGGCTAAGTGCACTTAAAAGTCGTCCATAAAATATTACGTTTGTTATTTCATCCATTATATTTTCACAGGAACAAAATGGCTTGACATTTTTAGGGATTATTTTCTTAATGTATTATAGCTACACGCCTAAAGCTGAACCGAACAGTAAAGGCCACACAGAATAATATAACACACGTTCTCCATTAAACGACAGACTTATATTTACACCTAGATAAAAGTATCAAGTTGTAACACATATTTTAGATTTATACGTATGCTAGTGCAGTCCATACATTTTATGATAGAAAAAGTAGGCTAAGTAAGTAGACACGTTAAATAGGCGGGTCCGTGATCCATGCAGTCCACATGATTGTGAGTCGCTTGTGTATTGATCATACCCATACTGTTTGTTATCATGCAGACTGATTCGATCCTTATATGGCAGTATATAATAAGCATGTTTCTGTTCTGTTATACAGCAGTCTAAATATGGTCACAGACGAGCTAATTGTACACGTTATATGATCGATGTCATAACTCATTGACCTGGCGTGTAAACAATTTTCATTTGGGTACTCTATGTTCAGAATGTACTTTCCTAGTTCCGGGTTCAGTTTGGGCATTCATGAGAGGCCTTTCTCTTAAAATATCTTTGTAATCGATTGGTTGATTGATTGATTGATCGGTGTAATGAATTGACCCAGAAAGCAGAATAAGATGTGCCCGCAAACAAGGCTTGATTGCACTCAGACTGAAAAATAAATGTGACATGAAAATATTTCTCGAAAAAGATTGAAAAGATTCGGCACACAGAACTCGTATGCTGAGACAGTCACATAGATAAAAACCAATCCAGTTTTACATCAGCTTTATTTGAACGTGATGCTTAACAGGCGTTGGCGACCTGGCGGAATATAATAAACAAAAAACGGTTTTAACAAGTATATTCCAGTTGTCAGAGGAAATGCGCCGAATCTTTCCATAACAAGTCATTTATCCAAACTGTTTATTCGTTCATCCAATCAAATTCCGCCAAACCAAGGTCAAGTCAGGTTAAACGAAGTTAATTTATGGTTATACTGAGTAGTAGCATTGAAGTATTCGTGTGGCGAAACATTTAATCGATCTATCAATTAAAATAAAACAGAACCATATAGTGATACAACTCAGTACCCTAAGAAAGATCCTCATATTTATATAAAGGCGGAGGATATCCACACTGCCGCAGTGTACGCTGTTGACAGTTTTAATGTATGGAAGCCCATCCGTTGTGCACACAGCCAAGATTGCAACAGTAGGGGGGCACTGCGGCTTTGCATGCAATGTGAATATGGTCGTTCGGGACACTACAATGGTAGTGTGAGAAAGAACATATATACTGCTTCGGGACACGGTGTGAAAAAAAACCAAACTTTTCTTTGAAATTGTAGCATATGGGCATTATATCCGAGCAAAAAGATTTATACGGGACTTGTTATTTAGTCTAGATCAATTCAACGATAAATAATATAATCTCATCCCTTTTCGTTGAACAACCTTACCCTTTTCTAATTGACGAAAAGTCTTTTTGTTAGTTTAATACCTTGAGATTTTGTGGGTAGGTATGGTTACGGGAAACACTTAAATCAAATTAATTAAATAGAATTTGAATTAGGTCTTGTTGACCAAAGTCTCCTAAGATAGACATTCTTTGCTACTCTTTTACACTTAACTTAAAAAATACATAACTTATCAAAAACATACTTATTAGTTTGTCAAATTTGAGACAATATATTTTTTTCTGTAAGCATATTTTCTTCACGGTGTTGATTAATAACTACATTTTGAGCAGACAAGGGATCAAATACTTAATTATTGAAATATAAATACTTGTATAATCTGTCAATACAAAAAAATTTAATCTGTAAAATATTTTACATTAGGGATTTTAGCTGCGACTGAGCAGCTCTATAACTCATTCTGTCTGTTGGTCGGTCGGTCCAACTTTCCCTCATGACGCCATGAACAGTATAGAAGCAAAACCGCTTAAAATAGAGAGTTCAAATTTGGAGTGCAGCTTAATAATATGATGCTAAATTAGTCTTATTGAAAATAGGGGCCATTCCCAATAATAGGTTTTCCATGACAACAAACATGCGTCTTTTTGCGGCATGATTTGAACATCATAGAAGCCAAGCTGCTTATTATAGAAATATTACTTTTTTTTTATTAAAAATGATTTGAAAACCCGTAAACATTTAAATGACATTCTTTATGTGGTACTAATAAACCGATTCCTAATGAAAATATTGACCCAAACACAATCATTGATTTGAGGCTAAGCAATAATCAACCGATATATAGCTCACATTCCTTAAAGCAACATAGAGCACTACTTAAATATCACATTTTATATCGCAATGCTTAATCATTTAACATGCAAAATACCCCCTGTCCAGTCAAGAAGAAATGAATGTCGCAGCTATAGCGATTCTATGCTTATTTTGATTGAGTTTTAACACCATACTTATTTCACTCACAACATGGTGTGCCAACCCAATATGACAGATGCTAGCCCGATAGGTGAATGAAACCACACCCAGTACTACTAGCAAAAAAAATAAAAAAATCACTGTACAAATGTAGGACACTCACACGACAGAATAAGGACATCACAGACATATCGGTTCCTGATCCTCTCTAGCTCAGAGAGCACCAGAGCAACTGGAGGTTCTCTCGAGCCATCTGACAGTGCACAGTGTCATCAAATTGGCCATCACATACAACAAGTTGGTAATATATATATGCTTAACCATTCAAGATAAAAAGGCAGAGTTAAAACAAATAGACAATTGGATATAATCTGAACAAAAACCCAGGAAACAATCTATGGTTGAACAAAAAAGCATTTATAGGCTATCAAATGAAACCAGTTTGAGCAGTAAATGCTAAACTATTTCAGAGGTTCAGCTACCAATGTAACAGGGGTTGTTCCGGACAGAAGATACTATATATTGACGGCATTTATTTATGACATTCTTGCAATCTAAACAATTTGTACACAATTTGTGTACACTCAAAATGTACACTGTAAATATTAAAAGTCAAGAAAAAAAATGGTGAATTTATTATAGCAAAATGCCCAAATATTTGGTTTCAATTCGACTTCTGCTCTGGATACTGGCCATATATACCATAATACGACCGATTTTGCATTGGACGTATAAAAATGACAAAACGACCAAAAACGACCAAAACGAGAGATTTTGATATTTTATAACCAATCAAGGCGGCTAAAAAACTGCAACTTCAGTAGCTTTATTTACAGTTACTCGATTTATAGTCTTGCATAAACCAGACCCTATTCGCATTTACCTCGACCAGGGCTATAGGGTCTGGTAACATTGTACGTTTTATTTTGCAAAACGGAAATGGCCCGGTTGTCGTATAGTTGCTTTTCTGATAATTTAATTTTAAATAAATATTCCAAAAATTAAATCTTACCCAAAACCTATCAATTTATTTACAAATAAATTAGATAAAAATGAAGATAGCATGATGTCCAAAGCAATTGTATGGATGTTTTCTGGGAATATCCATTTCAATTGCAACAGTGGCTGCGCCCGGATCAGAAGGGGGAGTAGGAAGCCATATTTGTTTGAGACAGGCGAGGAGCATCTGTTTAAGAGGGAGGTATGTTTATTTTGTTTCGTTTTGTTTTGTTTTTTTTTTGGGGGGGGGGGGGGGGGGTCATCCCACCACAAAGA
>JAVFBW010118909.1:0-15150 GCA_034783835.1 Mopalia ciliata
GAGGAAACCTCGTAAATACCACCCCCGCAATTGGCCGAGCCACAATATTATGTCGATTGTTTGTTTGTTTGTTTGATTGATGTTTAACGTCGTACTCAAGGGTATTTCATTTATATGACGACGGATAAAAATACAGAACATCACAAACAAATCTGCTTCCCGTTGCCCTTTAGCTCTGCGAACACCAAGGCAACAGAAAGCAACCTCTTTTCTCGCCTTTTACGACCTACCAAGGAAGCCGAGGGAGTATTCTGAAGGGCCATGGCTCACCCGCTCCCTCACGGGGCCTAAACAAAATTGAAGTGAAGACATGAGGTGTGTAACTTACCAACTACTGTGATTTTAGCTCGACACTGTGTATGACCATTTTTGTTGTAAGCCTTCACAGTGAAGGTACCTGTGTCCTCTAAGAACACTTCTGGGATGAAGAGAACACTTGATGTCTCTGTAGTAGTTATCTATAAAAAATATATTATAAAATTAAAAAATATTCAAAATTGAGTAAAATTGGTTACAGTGAATTGTATTTTACTTAGATTTTGTTTTGGTATAATTCTTTTTCATTTCAGACTGAAATCTGAATAACGGGAACACGATGATATACTAACATATGCAGCAGAACAAAATTATGATATGTACCACATACTGTGCCATATTTGACCTACAGTAACAACAAGTTATATATTAAATTTAAAAGATTTGCTTATTGATGAAGTTCACATATTTCATTTACAAAATATATTGAATAAATGAATAGAAAAAAATTGTCTGGCCTCGAACAGGAAACAAATTTGAGACCTTTGGGTTACAAGCCCAACACTATACCAACTGAGCTACAGAGGGTCATGGCAGAATGAGTCCGAATTCGAACCCAGTGAAGACAGCGATTTTCTCTGTACAAAATTTATATATTTTGACCTACCTGAAAATCTGGTCCAGGCACTACCTCATAGTCATCTCTGTACCAGGTTATAATGGGAGGAGGGTGGCCTGAAAACTCTACCTTCAATCTGCAATTTACAAAAGAGAAGTTAATGGATTTGTTTGATTGGGGTTTAAAGTCGTACTCAAGGTTATTTCACTTATTAGATGACGGATTGTCCACTTCACACTGTTCCTTGTCTAAAATACGGTGAAAAACTGGGAAGAAACCTCGTAAAAACCATCCCTGTGATTGCCAGAGTCCCATCTTATGACTCACTCATATATTTGAGGGTCAATAGACAGCCTCGATCCTGTGAATGGTACATCGAAGTATGATTAGTAAGCGCACTCCATCACCACTAATCCACACTGCTGCCTGACATATACATGGAAGGAGGATCAGTAGTCAGATACGCTAACCACTGGCTACATGCTTATACAGCAGTGAGCTCTGACGGTATATTGCCAAACTAACCGAACAAAATGTCAAAGATTTGCTCTATTGGAAAAATATGATTTCCCCAGTGCTGCGGGGGTAAAAAAAAACAGCCCTTAACCAGAGCAAGCAGCTGCTTTTAATGTTGTTACTGGTACTTACGTCACAGGGGTGCCTTCAACAACACGAGCTGGTCGAAGTGGTTTGCTGAACACTGGAGCCTCTCGTCTCTCTATCTCACTGATTTTGTATTTCTCATCAGAGGTGATTTGTACTCTCTGAGCATGTTCAATGGTGGTATCTGTCTCGGTTCGAGGTTTGACCTCAAACGCGGGCAGTGGGTGTCGCAGCTGGGCGTGATATATCTGATCAGCTGGTTCTTGTGGAACTTGAATTTAAAAAAAATACAAATTGATAATATGATTCAAAGAAATCAAAATCCTGAATAAATTTTTAAAACAATGTATACTAAAAATGTGAGTTCAAAAGTTACATGTAGATAATTCTGACACATAAAAGCAATAAAACTTTCTGAAAACATCTAATAAACTTAAAAATAAAATAAATACTTCTCACCTCGTTCTCTATGTTTTAACTCTAAGAAAGATGGAGATGGTTCTTGATAGGCTTGACCAAATTCAACTTTTCTCAATTCCAGTTGAGATCGTCTGTCTGGCACGAGAATTCGCTCAGTCTTTGGTGTCTGTTTAAGGTGAGCCCGCCAATCTTCAACAGGTATGACTGTCAAGGTTGTGCTATGTTCCGCTTCACCGAGTGGGTTCTTAGCAAGGACCCTGATTTGACCTTGGTCGTACTCTCTGCACTTTGGAAGTTTCAGATAATGAATCATACCATCATATGAAAGCTTAAAGCGTGAACCCTGAAATTAAAATGTACACCAAATTCCATGTAATAAAACTGCTAAAAATACATTCACCAAATATTGTAAGAAATCTTTGAAGCAAATTCCAAGGAATGGTATAAAACTTTTAAGCAATAAATCATATTTGTTATTTGATTGCTTTGGAGTTAAAATCATACTGAACGTTTTTTCACTTGCATGATGGCATGCCAGTTCAATGGTTGAAGGGACCATTGGCAAAAAACAGTGACAGCAATGTCATATACATGACAAACAGAATGGGTCCATGTTGCTTCTCAGCTCTGAGAGCACGCCAAGAGGTTGTGTCTGTGCATTTAACCATGCCATCATCGGATATTTCAAAGCAATAAATGTCTTCAACATAACTTACTTCCATGCAATATTTTATCAGTTTTATTTAAATTAAGGTAATTATAAACATTTAATAAACACACAATAAATAGTTTGAAGGCAGATTGTTTCTGAAGATCTATTGTTTGATGTTTAACGATGTGTAAAGGGCAACAACATTTTTTTTTACAAGTATTACGTTAATTAACAAAATTAACTTTAACATCTAACATGTAATATAACTTAACTCTTTGGCTACAGAATATTTTTCCTAGTATCTTGTCCTGTACAGCATTTGCTTCAGCCCATTAAAGCTAATGCTCATTGGTTAGGTTAAATATGTTCTGGACGAAAAGCCAATCAGATGGAAGTTTACAGAGACTATGTGACAAGCCACTCACAGCCACTTGCCGTCTATTCTTAAGAAAATCCTAGCTGCTGTGAGCGGCTTGTGGTAGCCAAAAAGTTAATGAGCTCCCAGAAATGAAACAATAAGATATCTGCATCAAATGTATAATTTAAAATCACATTGGAGATAATAACATATATTTTCTTAAAAACAATGTGGGAAATAGGTTTGATAGATTTCTAAAAAGTTATCACACTGGCACAAGAAGTTTTGATATACTTACGGAAACAATCATACTTCCGTTGACCCACCATGTGACCCGTGGTCGTGGCAACCCACCGACCTTGACCATAAACTTCGCTGGTCCACCTTCACCGACCTCTACTGGCTCCAGCTGAAGGTCAATTGTAGGAGGACACTCAACCTTAGGTTCTTCAATGTAGCGTTCCTCATCTGTGGTTTGACTGTGATAAAAATAATTGCAAGACACTTACTCAAATGGTATGTCAGTGGTCACAATGGAAGGAGTTCAGTTTGTTTCATTTGGGTTTTATGCCTTACTAAGAAGAAATAAAGCAAAATTACCACATTCTGTTCCGCATGTTATAAAATTCTTTATTACACAAAAATTATAATATTTTCAATTTATATGCTGAAAATGTGACGAGATTTTTTTTTGTTCTTCATTCTCCATGATATAATACTGTGACTACCACTTTTTCAAATGGACAAACAAAAACTAAAGAAATAAATAAATGAGATTAAAATCAGAAATTGAATCTCAAGAATGTCTCTTGTACGTTTTACACTCTTAAAAAAAAAAAACACTTATAAATTATCTACGTACTTTCTCCAGGCTTCCAGTTTCTGTAGTTTTTGCACATGTTCCATTCCATCAGGCAACTGAGTTTCTGTAATAACACCCTTCTTTCCTGCATTAAAAGAATAAAATTCAGAATTTACATTTGTTATTTGTAGGTCCAAAAGAATCAAATTAATTGTGTGTATGTATCATACTAAGACTGTGTGTTGTTCAAGTTGTTGTTCCCAGATTAAGCTTTCTTCACATTTTTCATCTCAGTCAAGATGCATGTTTTCGACAAGTCAGTTTATGTCACCAATTTTTACTACCTATTTTTAGAGTGGCAAATTATTGGGAGCACAATACATACTAGACATTGATTCAATTTAAAATATAAAGCCTATCTGGCAAAGTGAACACTTTACTGTTTTGGTTAAATTAAGTTAAATGCCAAACAAGATTATTTTGGCAGTCTAGGAGTAAGCATTTATACCAATGGAAATATACATTGATAAGACGAATGGAGGATCGAGGCATAAAGCATGAAAACATAAAGCAAGTTTTGCGCCAAACTTAAAGAATATTTAAATCAAATGTTGGTACTCAAGGATCCGATATAGATTCAACAGCAAAGTAGATTTATTGATTGATTGGTGTTTTACGCCATACTTAAATGTATTTTGCTTATAGGATAACAGTGTATTCCAACAATAATTGACACTAGCACAACCAAGATGTGAAACATTTCAATAATGTTGGAAAGTTATTTTTCCTCCAGTGCTAAGTTAAGACAGCATTGCCACTCTTCAAACAAAGGAACCCAGGAAAGTAGAGGATCCGATCATAAGCATAAGACCACAAGCACAGCATATCGTGTTTATATTGATAGCGAGACCGGCAGGGCCCTTGAACTCACCTTTACACTGAATGAAGGCCCTTGTGATATCTTCGCCCACCAGATTAGTGGCTCGACACAGGTATTCACCGGAGTCCTCAGCATAGGTATACAAAATATCCATGCTTACAAAACCAAAGTCATACTTGGGCTTGAAGCGGTGACCTGAAAAACAACAGGTGAGAGAATTCAAATATGTGCCTCAAAAAAAGTCAACTTGTTATATTTACTGTTACACGTCTGACATAAAGATATTTCATTAATCTGACATTGGAAGCTTTATCAACAACAAATATAATTTTCTTACAACTTTTATTAAAGTTAGATTCAGAAATATTGAAAACTAGACCGATTCAAGTGAAGAAACATCTGCTAGCTAAGTGTTTAACACCAAACTAAACAGCATTTCTCTTACAAAAGAGCTGTGTACACTGGCACAAGCCAAAACAAGTGGAGCATCAGATAAATAATCTGTGTACACTGGCACAAGCCAAAATAAGTGGAGCATCACATAAATAATCTATGTACACTGGCACAAGCCAAAACAAGTGGAGCATCAGATAAATATCTGTGTACACTGGCACAAGCCAAAACAAGTGGAGCATCAGATAAATAATCTGTGTACACTGGCACAAGCCAAAACAAGTGGAGCATCACATAAATTATCTGTGTACACCGGCACAAGCCAAAATAAGTGGAGGATCAGATAAATAATCTGTGTACACTGGCACAAACCAAAATATGTGGAGCATCAGATAAATAATCTGTGTACACTGGCACAAGCCAAAATAAGTGGAGCATCAGATAAATAATGTCTCTACAGTGCTAAGTTAAGGCACCATAATTTTGCTTGGAACTTCAATAAGGCTGAAGTGTAAGCATAGCAATCAACGCAATTCAAAGAAAAATTCTAAAAAACATACCATGAACCATTGGTTCTCCATTTCTGAACCATTCAATCTTCATGTTCGGGTCTCCCATGGGCACAAGACGACATTCAAAATGTGCCGAGTCATTCTCATCGAGATTAGGCAAGTCTTTGATCTGAGTCTTGAACTTCGGAGGTCGAAGGTTGCGTTTATCAAACAAATCCTCAGGCTCGGGTTCAACCCCTTCCCGGAGGATGTATGCCTGCAACGCTTTCTCGCGATCATCATCATCCAAACTGCAATAGAAAACAAAACATACTTTAAAGAATTGATTTTCAAAAGGAGGCATTGGCCAATAGACAGGTCTCCATTTCAGATAAAACTTTGTCATGAATTAGAAATTAGACTGTTAATTACTTTACACGGGCTTAATACATTCAGTGGTGAAAATAAATGTCCAAAATTAAGTGCTAAAAATTTTGCTGCACATAACATAGGTAAAAAATTCATAGAGACCATTAAAAAACTGAAATTCAGATAAGAATTATCAACATGCAAGAAATGAAACCACTGTGGATTTGTAATTTATATTTTCAAGTTATAAACACATTAATTCTAAAATGAATCTTGAAATGTTAAAAAGACAGCATAGTAGCCTGCGCTTGGACATCTGAAATCTTACAAATCTTCCCTGACATCAGAATAGTTTAATGTCACTGGTGTCATTGAAGAGCCTGACAACCACTAGCATGCTGTGACAATAGGCAAACTGCACTCAAACATTTCAGTATCAAGATTATCTCCCTTGATAACATTTCAAGACACCATTTTGATACAGATACAAGAGTATTGTGTTTTTTATTTTAAATTCCAGTTCAATAGAAAGCCCAGTCACCTGTTACAAGTTGAAAACCCCATCACCAAAACTAAATAGTATAGTGAATACATGGTTAGTAGTCTAAGTGGTAATAAATTGGTGGGAGTGTTAGTTTTGTGGCTTTACTGAAGGATTTTCCCTCCACTTCAGTACGGTACTAAAACCAGCACAATTCCTGGTGGAACCAAGGAAAGCCTAGAGCAACGGGAAACTTTCTTAATAGATATTTTGATATCAGCTTAAGGTTGAGCTTTTACAGTATAAAGCTTTTACATTTTCCTTCACCACTAATCCACAACCGCTCTTTGAATTTCTGATTGACTTATTGATTTGTGTGTAACGCCAAGCTCAATGGTATTTCCCTTATAACACAGTAGTGTACTAAAAGCGTATATAGCCACAAAACAACCAAATGTCAAGTATATTGCTTTGTTTGAAAAAGAGAGAGGTCAAAAGTTCAACTTTCTATCAAAATTAGTAAAATAAGAGCACCCTTTCTGGAAGGGGCGTGGGTTAGAATAGAAATGGTATTATATTCACAATGCTAAGGTATTTAATAGAATGCAAATATGTAACATAAAACAAAGACCTGGGTGCATGAAGACAAATAACATTCGCAGAGTTGTCTCCCTCCTGATCGCTCTCACTGAAAACCAAAATTACAGTACATAACAACAACATTTCATGCATGTGAGAAAATACAAGTAAATAGTTAGCACTTACCATGCAGTCACATTAAAGATTGATTGATTGATTCGTGTTTTACGCCGTGCTTAAGGGTATTTCGCTTATAGGACGGCAGTGTATTCCAACATTAAACGACACTAGCACAACCAAGATGTGAAGCATTTCAATAATGTTGGAAAGCTTATATTCCTCCAGTGCTAAGCAAAGACAGCATTGCTAGTCTCTAAATAAACTGCTCTTAGCCAGAGGACCAGCCACATTAAGGAAAGTCCCATGAACAGGTACATGTTAGTGTTGACATTGTTTGAAAGACTGATTGGGGTTGAGCACCATACTTAAGGTTATTTCACTCATATGACAACAAGGACAGCCAAATCGGTGAAGCAAACCACCCTACATGTGACTGACAGGACAGGACAATTACAGGATACAAAACAAACACATAACAGCAGATCAGCTCTGAGTTACCCTTTAGCTCTGAGAGCACCAAGAGGAACAGAGAGCTCCAGACAACAACCCACGACTTGCTTGAAAAGTCTGCACATCATCATTCAAGCATTTCCAGAAGATGTCATGTAGTTAGACATGCAGAAAAGAAACAAGACAAGATTATTAAGAAACTCAAGAAATGGAGCGGGACACATAGAAACAAAGAACACGGAACAGGGAAAATCTGCTGCACATTAAAAGTTTGAAACAGACAGGTCCTTCATAATGGAGTTATTTTCCACAGACGAGAAAGCTTTGGGCCATTCTATAGCTTTAAAAAACATCTGGAGAAATTAGTTAGAACAATGAGACAATTTTTAATCACACGACAAAATTGAATTGAAGCAAAATTTGTCAAATATCCCAGCACACTAAATTGGGCAGTCATTGTGGAGAAAATGCCCACCTCCTGTCTTGTTCTTGGATATATCTGGCCACTTCACTGGTCTCCGGTGTCCATGTGGCTTCAGCCTTACGTTTTGGTTTAGGGGAAACTGGAGGTGGCACCGGTGCCTTGGCAACTGGTTGTGGTTTTGGTTTAGGGGCAGGAGGTGGTGGGACCTTTACAGGTGTGGCCACCACAGGTGTAAAACTAAATTACACAAATAATATATAATTAATCTTTGGTTCTTACAGCTCGGGCAGAAAAGATTAAGACAGATTATCCTATAGAAGAACTAAGAAATAACCTCAAAACAAAACCAAATATACCTATAAGAATTTAGATTTCATTCCATGCTTTTAAACTTCTTTATGCAAATGCTATTTAAAGACTGATATTATTATAATTCTAATACATTCCATACACTAATCCAGATATGATATAGTTTGTATTGCTAAACAAAGCTACTTTTATTTGATAAAATTACATACAATAGTCACATAAACTAAAATAAGATTCAAAAAAGAATATGTATGAAATTTTCTTTGACAAAATGCAAAAAAAAAAAAAAAAAAAAAAGTCAAGCTAAATGCAGTTGAATAAAAATGCAGATCTAATATAGCTCAGTGAGAATCTGGGCATAGGAACATTGAGCCATAACCACCCAATTGATTCAACTAGGGGCAGATAACTGACTCATTTGAATACAAGATAACACATACTTTCCACAATATCAAAGATAATACCAAGAAATCATCAATAATAATTAGATTTTACTGAATAAATTGGTCTTTTTCAAGTTATCTCAACATCTTTGTAAAATACAATTTGAACAGACCTTGGTTGTGGGGCTGGAGGAGGAGGTGGAACATAGAATTCCGCCTTCTTGGGTTCCCACTTAGGAGCAGGGGCCGGTACAGGCCTAGAAGATTGACAGAATAGAGAGGAGTGAGAAACAAAGAAAGCAAAGACAGACAGATATGGCTCGCTAGAAAAAATTACTACATCAAGTACTAGTTTTTTATCAGATGTTGAAAAGTTGGTTATAAAAAGAGTAAAGGATGTTGATATTGACTGAGAATATGCTTGTGGAAATGTGCACATACTAGTTTTTTTTACAAGAAGTTGAAAAGTGGGGTATAAAAAGAGTAAAAGACATTGAGATTGACAGAGAACAATCTTACATGCTTGTAGAAATGTGCATGTCTGTTATGCTAAAATTAACAGTACACTACACTAGTGCAGCTAGTTAACATGTGTTACCAAATTTAAGCTACATGTGGTTTGATTGCTAAATCGTAGTAAAATGTCATAGTTAAGGTGATTTCACTTATCTGCTGTTGTGCTTTTACAATGTTTGCTTGGGGTTTAACATCGTTCAAGGATATTTCACTTATATGACGACAGATCGTCCACTTTACATTGTTTCTTGCCTTCTTACAGTGGAAAACTGAGAAGAAACCTCGTAAAAACCACCCCAGCGATTGCCGGAGTCACATCTTGTGACTCACTCATAGCTATCACAATGGGTGAAGAACATCACCCTTGACGTCAATGGCAATAAAGACAGGACAATAACCAAAGTAAAATATATCACAAACTGATCTGCTTCATGTTGCCTCTTAGCTCAATTGTTTGTTTTGTTTGTTTGATTGGGCTTTAACATCGTACTCGAGGGTATTTCACTTATATGATGACGTGTCAGCCCATTGGGTGAAGGAAACCACCCTTGTCACCACTGGCAACAAACAACAAAACAAATACACGACGACAACAACAGGACGCAATACAGACGCCACTAACAGATCGGCTTCCTGTTCCCCTTTAGCTCCATCAGGGCAACGTAAAACTTCCTTTATACAATATAAACAAACAAAAAAAAAACCTAAATGCTGATTTTGAAAACAATTAAATTGAACTGTACTATAAATTTATAAGGATTTATAATCATTTGATTGTTTGTTTGTTTGATTGATTGGTCACAGACATTGTACAGACGTCGTACTCAAGGGTATTTCACTTATATGACGATGGACACAAATACAGAACATCACATACAAATCTGCTTCCCGTTACCTTTTGAGTTTAACTGATTGATTGATCGTTTTTTTAAGCCAAGCTTATGATATTTCATTAATACGATGGAGGTGTATTGCAACAATAATTGACACTAGCACAGACATATAATTTGAGGTGATACAGCTGAAAAAATCAATTTTCCTCCAGTGCTAAGAAAAGACAGCAGTGTTTGATAGAGGTTTAACATTGAAGTAATGTTATTTCAGCAGTAGTAGCTGTAAACTAAATATAAATAACCCAGTTGTTAGCATGTGTCCCGTCCTGTGACACCATCATATGCTCAGGTTTAACTGGGCAATTTAAACCCATGGGTTATATCAACGAAGGGTCAGCATTTTGACAGAATGAAAATTGGAAACTAGCTGCTCAATAAAATTATTATTAAAGAAGAAACAAACAAAGTCTACTTACTTGTGTTCTTTTGGTTTGACCGTAAAGGTAACTGGCTCGAAGACTGGAGCAGGCTGTGGCTCTAATGGAATATGTATCTCAGATCTGAAAAGTTCAAGAAAATACATGTATATTAAACAAAATGACCAGACGAAAGAACAAAAAATGCCTAAATAGTAGTATTTTTGACTACACACCTACAAACCTGTAATTGCTGGTGCCCAGCCAATTTGGCAAAAAACAAATTTGTTATCCTGAACTTTGCCCACTTCCTTAAGACACTTTTAAGGTATCATATATATATATGTAAATATCCCATCTGTACATAATGTCAACAGTGTGCAATCGAACTGTGCTGTATTTTTAACAGTGTCATCATGGCAAAGTATTACCGTGTGAGCTAACTATAACATTGTCATACAATTTGACCTAAACTTTGTTAACACATTAAATTAATAAATTTCTTCTAAATAGTTGAAATGTTTGGAAATTAATGGTTGATAATGTACATTTTGCTAGATCTGCTGAAAAATTAAATAAGTGACAGTGGTTTAAACATTTTCTTTCACAACAAAAAATTAATCATTATACTGCATTGAACAGAATATAGCCACGAAAGTATTGTAAATGGGTGTTACCAAACCAAACACAAAAAACAGTGGTTAGAATCAGACATGTTGGGCATGCAGTTCTCCCAGGATGTACCTTATGCAAAAAACTGTAAAAACAAGGATTTACTGAGTATGATCCCCAAACTAGCAAAAATTGGCTCTAATTGTTGTTTTTGTTAAGTTACAGGTACCATATGACATTCGTGCATGTGGTATTGGGGTATTGGCAGAGGTCCAGAGAAATAAAAACAACAAATTAGTGTCACATTTATTTTTTAATAGTTCAAAAACAAACAATGCTTTGGGATAATCTTTATAAAAGAAAACTGACCAAACTTTATATAGCAAGCAAACTTAAAGGATGGAAATAAAATAAATAAACATGCAATCACAACAAATTAAAACATTGACCAATGACAACATTGTTAATCTTTTACAAACATAAAATAATTCATAACATTATAAAGATTACTAATCCTAAAAAATCATTAAAAGATTTTCAACAAATTGACATTCAAGAAGTCAAATTAACCAAGGAACCGCGTGTATAAAAATTTCAGGCATATGCTTTGAACGGATCAAAGAATTGTACAGAATATTCCTGGTTGAAAAGTAATCCTGACAATTACGTTTTCCAACTGGTAGACATGTTGGACCAAAAAAAAATTGCCAAAATGTAAATCTATTCTGCCTGCTGCATGAAACACATAAAGAAATGTCTTTGATTGAACAGTAATCTCAAGTAAGGCATATTCTAAGTTATTGCAATCCTGGATGAAATGGCAACAAATTGCTATCTGTGACTACAGGAATTGGCTCCCTGATTGAAATCATGAATTTAACAAATTGGAACTAATTGTGAATGGTTGCCATTATAAATGAAATAAATTGGCACTGATTGGCAAAGACTGCCATCGTGGACTAAAAAAATCAACACTTTGCGACATAAAACTCCTTCTGGTTTGAAAAACAATCCGAACTATAACATTTTGCAAATTGTTTTGGAGCATAAAATTTTGCATGGATTGTAAATAAAAAAAGTCAAAAAAACTGCTTGTAATATGATCATAAAAATTCAGGCATGGTTCCTTGATTCTCTAATTAATAATACAGACTCCATGTCTGATCTATGTAAGATATACATAGATCAGCCACAAAAATTGTTAAACCGCATTCAAATTTGGTTTGCAAACATTGGGAATTGTTCCCTTTGCTGGGAAAAATGCCAAATCTGTTAAATGCTACATTGCATGCATGTTACAGTTAAGAAACAAGCATCAAAACCACACAAATCGCCAGTGATTTCCATGCTTGCAGACCTTTGTTGAGGCATATCCTCTGGGTGGATCAATCTAAGAAGTCCCTTTTCTTTCTCTGTTACATAGGAGATTTCCTGAACTGGGCCTTCTTCCTGTATCTCATAACTTTACAAAAGAAAATATAAATTCAACTTGACATTAAAGTGTTGACAAGGTCCTTCTAGTATTTGCTTTTGCACATGTAACTTTGAACTCAATGGTGTTTCACTTATATTAATAAAAGGAGTTTTCCCGGCAGGCTTTTGTTGGGAAAGCTAGATGAAAAGTCCGAAAGTCCACCATGAGATATCTTGTGATATATATGCATGAAATTAAATATATTTTCATTTAAAAAAAATCTCACACATTAGAAAAAAAAGAATGAAAAAAAGACCCAGTAAATCGAAAGTCAAACAGTAACACTAGACTGCAACAATTCGTGTTTTAAAAATTAATTTGTTTTTTCTTTATTTTTAATTCAACACTTAAAAACTTCTAAATTTGGATTTACAAAATTTGGCTGTACAAAAAACACAGTTTTCAATATGAAGTCCCTATCAGATCGTTTTTTACTAAATACACTTTAGTCAAAGGAAATATGAGTCAATGATCAATTATCAAGATTAACGTCAGCATCACAGCAACTAACCTTGCTTCTCCCGGTTTTCGTGTGATTTCAGTTTTCACCTTTGGCATTGGTTTAGGTGCCTTAGGTGGAGCCACATTTCTGATCAAGGGAAAAACATGGATGATTACTTTCTGCACTAGCAGTTTGTTTTTTACAGGAGCCTTTGTAGTAACAATGAAATTTTGTCCAACTCATCAATACTAACATTTAGCCATATTAGGAAAAAATGAAACACAACGGTAATTTTATGATTTTTTTTTTGATTGGGGTGTTACATTGTACTTAAGGTTATTTCACTCATGTGATGGCATGCCAGCCCAATTGGTGATGCGTATGACTTTTGCCAAAAATGTTTACTCTTTGAAGCTTTTTCATTTCGCATTTCTTTTTTCATGTGGCAACAAGAAATTATTAAAAGTAAATAGAATACAAGTTAAAAAAAAGAAAAGAAACAGTATTCAGAATTTTGAGAGTACAGTAAGCTGCCATTTGTAGAGTAAGGAAATAATGACACTAAGTCTATTAGCATTTTTATAATTACGATGTACACATTAACAATGCAATAATAACAAGCCAACAACACAGCACAACACCAACTATTTTAAATATAACCAAATAAGGCCCTATCACAATCACTGCTACAACAACAACACAATATCGAGTCGTACTCAGGTTCCATTCTTTCAAAGACTGGTTGCTTGGGTCGTTGCCGGGCGGGTTCTGCTGGCTGTGGTGGAGGTGGGCCAATGTCAAAGACAAGTTTGGCTTCGGCAACAGTGGGGGGTTTAAATGGTTCCTCGTCCTCGTCCGTGTAATCAGTGCGGAAATGTTCAACGACCAATGGTTTTCCTGGCGGTGGACGCTCATTAAGCTTTTTACGCCGTTCAATTTCAGACAGTTTGTATTCGTCTTCTGAAGTGAGTGGCTCTTCAACAATGTATGGTTTAGGCGATGGTTCTTTTCGTGGTGGCGCAACCTTGATTGGTTCTACCATCACAGTCTGAGGCTTTGCAGCAGTTGGCGCTTTTGATGGTGCAAGCCGTTCCTCTGGGACTTGCCTGAATTTACATAACAACAATCCTCACAAAATCGTACAAATCCAAAAGTGTGTAAGCTAAACTCTACACAATTTTTTTTTAAAACAGAATTTCATGCATTATTTCCTTGAAAACATCAACAAAATTATAAAATACACCCCATCCCTGCTTCTTTTATTGCACAGGTAAATTTGACAAATTTGGAGTGTTCTTAAAGTGCAAAATTATCTTTCATGCAATAAAATCTACCTTAAAATACTAAAAACTACAGCTATTTCACCTTCACAATCATTGACATTTGCAGGAAGGGTTTAAGTAGAAAAGTCACAACACTTATATTTTGTTCAAAATCTATAACTTTCCAAAGTTTACTGGTGACTGGTCAAGCTTTCTATTTCGTACCCATTGAAAATATTTTTGAGGATATCTACCATACACAAAATCTAACAAAATAGCGTTCCATGTACGTCTTTATTTCAAAGATGCTAAAAGAATAGGAGCACAACACAACACATTTCCGGGACATGTCTGTTAATGTATCACAGAATTCCATGCAAACACACCTCTTGTCATCTTCCTCATCAGAAATGAGACGAATGACTCCTTGCTCAGTCTCAGAAGCATAACCGATTTGTTGAACGGGTCCAAGTTCCTGGATCTCATAGTGACTGTTACCATAGTAATAAATATGGCTGACATTAATTCTCATATACATTATTATTAATAATTCCAAACAACAAGTGTAATACAATAAAGAAATAATTATCATGCCTTTAACAAAAATTGATTTTAATCATTTTTTTCCTTCACAGACTCATATTTGTGTGATATTAGTTCTCATCTGTGTCGATTTAAACAACTCATTCGTTCAATTACAGGGTAATGGTATTTAAAAATTACCAAATAAATTTTTTGTGAATCCAGCTTGTTAGGATTGGTTGATTGAATACTTAGCATTTCGTTCTGTGGAAAAATAATGTTACTCCAGTGCTTATTATGGGACGAGACAAGGCTTAGAGCACAGTACCCTTTGTCAGAGGGGTAAACAAGACACTGGTTTGCTCGAAACACTACACTGTGTCATTATCTGTAAGATGATGATATGCAGACCTGCCTACTCTAGGAAAAAATTATGTGAACAAATTATTTTTTTAGTTGTATTTTCTAATCATTTTGTGTTTTTT
>JAVFBW010118920.1:0-15148 GCA_034783835.1 Mopalia ciliata
GTTGTTCAAAGTTCCAATTGCATATTTCGCTCTAAAACTATCCGTTGTGCAGTTATATCTATATGTAAATATGCAATTCCTTACTGTTACATTATTCAGACAGTTTAAGAAATCGCTTCCAGTAGAGCAACTCTGGAATAAATTCATGATAATCATGAGATTAAAACATGCCCAAATACATTTAGTACATTCATGTACGCTGTTTGAAGTTCCTGCATATTTCACTGATATACTGACAATTTCTTACTGTCACATAAAACAGACACTTTTAGACATATGACATGCATTAAACGATATATAATTGATAAATTAGATCAGTATTACTTTAACAGTTAATTTCCTGTGCTGTTTTTGACTAGCAATTGTTTCAGATTAGTTGTATCGATGTTTATGATGGAGAAAACCCCGGACAAAACACAATTCCAACAAAGAATGGTAGACTGGAATTTTTATAAAAAGTTGGATAAGTTCTATTTAAAAAAGACCAACTACTTGAGCGGCGACATGAAACAAGGAATCCTCAGGTAACATGAATCAAACAAATTTTCACACAATAATGTGCGGTTATAGGGACTTACCTGCACAGTCTATAGACGTATAGATGTTGGAGCCTCGTGAGGGCACAGCAGAACAATGGTATGACATGCTCCTGTCTCGTATACTAAATGAAGGGCGGGGTCGTGTTGGGAAATGTCACTACCGATTTTCTATCACCGACGAACTGTGTTGGATTATAGGCTGCAGTATCACAATAATTATCCACTTGATCAGCTATCGATCTTTTATAATTGTCTGGGATTATATTAATCGGATTATCACTTTGTAGCGTTGTTGTCACTCTGATAGTCCGCATCAGCCGATTTTATTTCGGGGACTATAAAGGAAGAGACTTTGAAGGGGCTATGGTAATTGGTTCTTCACCGTAATGCTTTATAATTTGGAGAAATAATGAGCGCAGTTGTTTACCTGTGTGTCCTGGTCGAAAACGAACTATCGCTATAATCATATAATCAGCCCTACTGCCTACTCTATAAATGTCCATTATTTAGCGATCATGAATCGGGAACGATTATAAATTTGTGCAAGACTGTACTAATACCCACGTTAATATTTGACGAATTTCTTATAACAAAGATCAGTGTAATTCATCACCTCTATGAAGTTGTGCCATTGGCCTTGCCAGATGGTTAGACAAAGTTTAAAGAGAATTGCTCAAATCAAAGAGACCCATTAAATAAATGTCGCATTTCAAACAGTACGCCTCTGTCGCAAAGTCATTTTTTTAAATGTCATGATACACAGCTGAGATCAACAATATTTCTTTCGAGCATTTGCCGTAATGCTTTTTATTCGTGGCTGTCTGTTACACGGCTCAAGTTTGTTAAATGGGAGTTTAATTATTGCAATGTTCTGACTTTATTTTGCACTGGATGAAGATAAACGCTCAACTATTTTATTCAATTATTGTTGGAATATAACCCCGTAATATAAGCTGTCATTGAGCACGGCGTAAAACATAAATCAATTAGTCACTAATATCTTAATTAAATACAAAGGGTAACTGGAAAAGAAACCCCATAGGGACCATTTCCAAGATTGCTGAAATTGCCTAGTACGGCATTTCCATTTACCTGTGGTCAATTGGAGGACTTAAACCTGTGCGCATTAACAGTAGTCCGACACACTCACCAAAGAGCAACGACCATGGGTCCACACTTTGCCCTTTATATATACTGTCTTTGAGAGCACAAGAAATGGACAGGACTTGTAGTTCTTTATCCATAATTATATAGAGTGGAAACTCATCAAAATCATGGCGGTGCTTCATCTTTGCTCGTGTGTGTAAATACTATTCCTGTACTATATATTTGTTCTCAAATGTTTTGTTAAAACCGAAAATACCACGAAACACAAAATAACGACAGGATCGCTTGAAGCTACTATCACATTTCATACTATAGGTAAATACACCCGACCATCACTACCATACCACCCAATATCCCCCTTCAGCATAAACAAGAGTACCTAAAACATTGACCTAGGGATGTTAGTCCGTCCGTCGGTACGTCTATATATCTGTTTTGCTCTATAGCTGAAGACGGAAACAACCGAATACCCATGATGAATTTTTTTATAAGTTTGGCGGTTGCCATTTCCTTGTAATAAGAAGATTTAATGCCCTTAAAGGGGTGTTTTGTTATACAATGCCGTTAACATGATGTCTGAATAATAGCACCGTAGCTCCATCGGTAACCCTATATAAATACAGCATCTCTGGATGACTATTTACAGATTTATCTCCCTTTTCCTAATTGTTACGACTATGAACAGTATTGATGTTAAATGAACAATTGAGTGTACATTTATCATCTATAAGAATTATTCAATTATTATTTATTTCAAACAGCCAGCCCCTTTTTGATAGTAAAGTATTTTGGGTGTAATTTCATGAATTATTGCCCTTGCGAGTCAATATTAATTAAAATGATAAACAAGTTCATAACCAGGATGTGAGCAGTCCATATTAAAATTATATCAATAAAAGTGGATCTGGGTTGCCTTACTTTTACTTTTTCCAAACTCAGATTTAAGGATAAAGCTGACGTCTTGAAAATATGTCAATGAGATGCGCCTGGTTCACAGTTTACAGTTAACTAACTCACACATGCATATAGATGCAAACAAAATTTCATTTATCATCGTAACTATCGAGCAAGACAACCAACAATAGAAGCAGCAGTATTAGTTTTCATATTTATTATATTTATAGGGAAAATAAAACCGTTAGAAGATTGATTCAACCAAGATGCAAATAAGATGAAAACGATCAAATCTAACAGTGCGTATGGACACAATTTGCATAAATTATTGCAAAGGCAGACGAATAAAATAAATCATATTGTTATGAAAAACAATTTATCTAGTTTTATCAAGAGATAAAGCCAAGATGTAAATCTAAATTTAACCAAACATATTCTTGAAATAATTTTCGATACGTTGAGAAAGAGACAGTTATATATACATAATCTTGTATAAAACAAAAAAAGATATAAAATACTAATCGTTGTATTTAGTTATATGTCTAGGGTTGATCCCTTCAGATGATCACATATCCTCTGGTTAGATTTTGTGATATTCTGCATGCAGCTTTGTCGTACAACATGTCGATGCATATACATTATGGAAGTGATTTATTGCAAGAAAAAATTATGTTTATTCCACATTTGGCCTCGGTGCACATTAAACAGTCATCTTGAGTTTAAGATAAATCCTCCCTATTTTTGCTCTTATCATGTAACGTCAAATTACAATGGTTGACTTTAACCAAATGTTTTTAGTAAAGATTGTGGTATCAAATCTGAGAATATATTGATCGTGATCAACTTAATATCCTGACTGATTTATTTGCCAATTATTATCTACACAATTTTTACACTAATATGTGAATATACTTTGACTAAGGCGAACCTTTGTCTTTTTTTAACTTTCTCAAATAATCAAAGAAAAATAATTATTAAATATCACAAGAGAGGGACGATGTGGCGTTCATCTTGTCAAGGGACTTTTTATAAGAATGTAATAAATTAGCACAACGAATGATAAATTATATTCACAGTTTGATCCAGACCAAAAACACACACATTTTTCAATGACCACCTACGGTCCATTTTGAACAATTTACAATCAGTTAGTTTTGTAGTAATCCACCTAAGTACCGATTTTTTCAAAAATATATTGTTCTAAAAAACAGACGACCATCAAAAAAAAAAGAAGTTTTATGAACTTTATACGACCGTTATCGGGCCTAGTACCGACCTGGCTCTTCCATGACAATGGCAGTCGAATAGCAATTTCTTGCAATAAATTTAATAAAATGCATTGGCTTTTAGCATGGCTACTATGTGTCTTCTCACCGATACAAGATTCGTCTTCATATATCTTTATTTAAGGTTTGTCAAGCCATCTTTCCACAGGTCGGATGAAAGCACATGTCCCACCAGCTACTCCGTACACAGTCGCTATCAGAATATATGGCGGATGATCTTTCCAGTCTTGTCTTACAACACACCTGAAGAGTAAGAGTGGGTTTTGAATTATGATATAGATATTTGATAAGAAAGTTTTCAACAAGAATTACCCGGCGTTGTTGTGTTGTGATTACACCTTCTTAATTTGTGTACATTCTAATTTAGAAAAGTTTGCAGGTTGAAACCTATTCGAGAATGGAGCCAACAAACCTCAGAGATGGGCAGTGAATCTCTAGCAATAAATGATGGCTATCTAGACAACTCAGCGACCGGGTCTTCTAGATACCTTTTCTGAACTAGAACTTCTTCAATCTTTCGAAGTGTTGTCCCAAAATAACAAAGCCACTGTTAATATTAACTTTCTAAAAGACACAAAATGACCTGGAATCTTGAAGAAACATGCTAGTATAGATGGATCACTAACATCGAAACAACTGCATATTCCACCATTTGTGTTACTATGTGTGAATGATGTTTAGAACTAAACATTTGCCGCGTTTCGTCCTTTCTTTAAGTCAACAGTGTGCAAAAAAGTCATCTTCTGTAACGACAACTAGGCGTTCTGTAAATCGATTGATAGCATAACAGGATTTCGAAATGGCAACCTCGTCATAGCGAACGCAGGGCCAAACTAGTCCTCATCAATTTAGAAAAGTCAATTTAAAGTTTATTTCCATTCAAATACATCTTCGAGAGTCAAGCTTGAAACAATGATTTATTATTATTGCCTTATAAAACAGATTTTTTTGAGTCAAAAAGGACACACTACCTGTCATAATGACGAGCTGATTTGTTGACGACTTATATGGTCGGATATATAATACAATAAAAATGGGGCAAATTACATTACCTTACTACACAGATGTCAAGTATAACATCTCATGGTGTCTTTACGTGCTTATAGGTGTGGAGATGCCATGTGTTCAGGTGATGTTGTCAAGAGACAATATTGTTTTTCAGAAAAACTTTTCACAAAGTCTACTTATACCTGGGAATCAGTCTCGTCTTTAAAGACGGCACCAACATCAGCATAATATTCTTGTCTATGATAAATTGCTATCAATTTAAACACGTACTTCTTAATGTTTTCTGAAATAAACGATAAGTTTAATACCTGAAAGAGGCGGCCCAAATATGTAAATCAGCCCTTGGAGGAAGACCACAAAACCGAACGACTTAGTTAATTTTGATATTCCCAGAACATCCGCCAGTACGATGGTCCGGAGAGAAAAACACATAGCTATCATAACAAAGAAGCCAGCATATGTAATATATTATGTAGAATAAAGTGAGATATTAAACATGTTGAGAAAATTTATTTTCAGAACATTAATCAGTTGACAGAGGCATTCTTTGGGCCACTCAGCCAATAATGTGTCTGAACTCCAGGGACCGGTCGCTCGAATCACTACTACATTTAACCCGCTAAAAGATGACGTCACGCGATGTTGAAGGGTTATCTCTAACCCGGTATTAGCGAATTAATCTGATGTCAGCGGCTAATCGTCTTTCGAGCAACTGGTCCCTGAACATAGTTTTCTGTGGTTCCTTCACTAGTACAGGCACAGCTGTCCAATGAATGCAATTGCAAAAATACGGTGTAATGTACTAATCAAATTCAATCAAGCCTAAACGGAGATATATAAACACGCGAGTATGGCAAGGATTATTTGTTATAACATATCTGAACACGACCAGCAAG
Source organism: Mopalia ciliata (assembly GCA_034783835.1). Classification (NCBI taxonomy): domain Eukaryota; kingdom Metazoa; phylum Mollusca; class Polyplacophora; order Chitonida; family Mopaliidae; genus Mopalia; species Mopalia ciliata. Next base: position 5,731 of record JAVFBW010118920.1, read on the forward strand.
GACTTGGAGAAGTCTGCCAAATATATAAGTGTTCGGAATTTCGATGAAATGATTGTTTCCCACTTAAAAATATTTTCCCAAACATCTGTTGATCTGAAGGCCTTTTATCGTCTATTTCAATAAAACATTTTGAAAAATGTCTTGATTTTGACAAAAGGAGTACTATAGAATCGACCATTTGTTGGTTTGAAAATAGATTTACTTACCAACGCCAATTCCGTACATAAAAGAACAAATAATAAACATCCATAATGATGAACAAACATGGAAAAATTGCACTGGTAATACAACTCAAGAACAAATCACCCGTACATAGCGCCACACTGTAGATGCTAGGGTGGTTAGCTAAGAAACCAGCTAGTAAACGCCCGATGATATTCGTAACACCGATCGTCGACACCGCAGCCTTGGTCCTGGATATGTCTTTGCTCACTGCCATATCGGGTAAAAACATGGCGACAGAGCTCATTCCTGAACGACAATACAATATAGGTCTGTCTTTGTACTAAAACATCGGTCTTTCTGGTTTTAGCCAGCTAGGTTTGGTTGGTTCTTACGGAAAACAATATTCAGGGTAAAGTCATTCATGAAATATTGAAATAACAGAAATCTTGTTGCATATATCGATAGAGACCGGAGGTCGAATCTTGGTGGAGGCCCTCAAAATTGTCTTTCTTGACAATACAAAAGTATTCAGGACATGAGTACGCGACATATCGATTGTTTAATGGTTAACACCACATTGGACAAGTACTCAGTTACGGTTTATAGGCTTGACTGTTTAAACAATCTGATAAACATGCTTGATAATTGTGCTAGTATCTGCAAGGAAATGTTATACAATGAATAAAATTTGATATCCGTAAACAAACCGGTACGTATAAGTTAAACCGGTTCGAAATTTTTCTAAAATATGTTAATTTAATTTATATAAACATACAATACAAAGCGAGAGCTTCAGAAAAGGGCTTCCTGTTGCTCTTGTGTTTTCAAAACTAAAGATGAGAAGGAAGCCGATCTCTTTGTGATGTTTTTGTATTGTCCTGTGACTGTTCTGTATTAATTCCGTGATGTCTTTGTTTGTTGCCAGTGGTGTCGGAGGTGGTTTCCTTCGTCCATTGGACAGGCACGCCACCACGTGAGTTTAATAACCTTACGTGCGGCGTATAAACCCCTTAGGCTCACCTGTCCAACTGATCATCACAAATAAGAGCATAAGGAACACCTTTTCACATTACAAGTCTTTGTAGGATTTCACGAAGGTTTTGTTCTGTTGGATCAAATCTAGTTGTCTGTTCGACGATAAACTAGACATTGATTTTAGAATGACATCATTTCTGGATCCCTCTGATATTCCGGGAGGTTTAAAATGCTCCCATTGTAACAGATGTATAATCGTCCGTTTGTTGCATTTGTCATTGGCTTTCTGGGATTTGTATCAAGCTCTCCAAGTTTTTGTTGACCAAGTTTATGTAAATGGCAATCACTTTTCTATTTTCGTTGATCTCTTATTGTTAACAATGTATACTCTTCACCTCTCGTCAATTCAGTAATCTCTTCAGAATTTAAATTCCTGTGTACTTTTTGTAATTCCTGGCTTCGATCTTTTCTTGAAATTGTGTATTTCTTTGAGAACTGCTTGAACATTTGGGTTCGTTGACAACATTTGGAATCTGGAAAGACATCTCCCGTTCATTATACGGTTTGGCTGTATCATTTTTATTCTTAGTCTGTTGGCAACATGGAAAAGCGGGTGTATCCTTTTTAATTAAAGGGCGCACAACAACACCACAAAGAACACAGTTCAACACCCGGCCACACAGGGGAAGCGTTGCACCCTGCCAGCCAAAAAAGTCTAAGAATCTCTCGGCTATATATGAACGGACTAAGGTCCCCACACCTGAGTCACTTGTTGCTATCACTGTAGCTAGATCTCGTCTTGTGGTAAAATGTAAACCCACAGCTAGAACAGAACTTAGGAACACTAGAACAAGTCCTGCCCCTAAAAAATAAAAGAGAGCAAAAAATTTAGAGCTGTGTTCTACGTCACATCATTCACATAAAAATGCATATAATAGGAATTGTTGTATTGAAACAGTGTTCAAATAGGAATTTAAATACTTTCATTTATGCTGCTGAAAGCATATAAATACAGATATTATTTATTATACACATGAGGAAATCGTATGGTAAACAGACTAAACAAATTCTCTGTGATTACATTGATAAACAATAAAGATACAACTTATTAAGCGCAACACAAAATCAAACAAAAAATCTCCTAAATGAAAAGAGACGTAACAGTTAACCCCATTGAGAAGTTGAAACCAATGAACAATGAAGTACGAATGCTAATATTAACATTTACAAAATAAAAACAATAACAATTTAGGCTAATTCAACGCATAAGATGCGATGTGCCTTAATGTGACATGGTCAAACAGGTTTGTAACAAAACATCAATGCACACACTGTAACCTGGTTCATGTTTAGCTTTGTCCGATGATCAGCCAGGTGATAAGACCGTATCATGATTTATGCAAAATGTCTGATTTACAATACACACACTGTAACCTGGTTAATGTTAAGTGTTGTCAGATGATTCGCCAAATGACAAGACCATATCATATCTGATTCAAAATGCAGACACTGTAACCTGGTTCATGTTAAGCGTTGTCAGAAAGTCCACCAAATGACAAGACCGTATCATGATTTATGCAAATTGTCAGATTCACAATGCACATTGTAACATGGTTCTTGTGGACACCTGAAGGGTTACACCAGTACTAAGTTGGCCAGATGATTGTTAAAATTCATCAATTAGACAATGAAAAAGTAACATTGGAATGTTTATACCAAAAACAACAACGAAAAATTATTAACGTACCCATAACCATTGTGGCTCCAATGAAAGTTGATCCAACCCAAGACGTTTTTGATCCACTGTCTTCAAAACGATCTAACAACTTTTATCGGATGGCACCGAATGAATAAATAAGACCATCGAGGATGAAGTTGACAACAAAACAAGAGAGACAGACCATTCACGCCCACCCTCAGTCCAAATCAGCAATGACCCTTGAATTGTCACTTAATGTGCAGTTAGATTCCTTAGATACGTCTTCGGTATTTTCAGACGGATCGTCTGGCATAGCCCTTTCTGTTGTTTATACCATCATGCTGAAATGTCCTATGGAATTATAATCCGGAATACCATTGTAATAATCAATGTACCACAATGTAAAGCTTGAAAGAGAATGTATACGGACATACCTTGCCATCATAATTTTGTTTACATATGGCAGGTATGTCGATTTATAACATCAATGATATGTTGTTGTTAATAGTCCTATAGAGATTACACCAACTGGGACTATATATTTCTCTCCGACTGTTTGTTTGCCTAGCATCAGTGTTCAGTACATTGTAGTAACACTTGAATGAATTGAAATCAACTTCGTATGTTACATGATTTGAGTTTATTTTTGTCTTTTTTTAAAAATAATTATTATTGATATTTTTCTTTAAAGTTTAGTATATCCATTATAACATGGACAAAATGGAAGAAATCCCGTTTCCTGCCAATTTGGAAAGTTAAGGAACTTAGCCTATGCATCATAGTCAGTGTTGTGCCTTTTGCGTTTGTGTTAAGCATATATATTTTTGACCGCACCTCCTGGATTCTGTCAATCCAGATATAAATCGTGTCTATATCGAGACAAGTGTCTGAATAGATCTATATTATTTTTCACATCACTCCAAAACACGACACACCACCTCAAGCTTTGTTTTTAGGTCATCTGAAAATACCTGCTCTGTCGTCTATGTATGTTTATCATATAACACCATAGTAAACTATAAGTAACAACTCCGAAGAAAGATAATGAATTAATTATGAGTCAACGTTTCGGTTTATTGATCAAACCATCATCAGGAGTAATTTTAACTAGAGATATAGGTATAAACTAGAAATGTTTATTATTCGGTAGACAGCATACCTTATAACTTGCTTCAAGTGTCTGAAACAAAATGTTGGTGAAACCAAAAATGCCCTTCGGCTTAGAGGCAACAATCAGTTGAGCTCCATTAGATCCAACCTCATATCCCAAATAACTGAACATCTCTCGGTTAAATATTTTTTGGAAATCATGCCGATTGGAAAAAAAAACAACAAATTCTTCCCTCTGAAGAAGAAACCAATCAGAAACGCTTAGAAAGAGAAGCGTATTGGATTCAAACTCTTCAAACTTTGTATCTACTGGGTTTCAATTGGGAACCAGGTAAAGGGTCTAAAAAATAAATAATTCCATTTATTTTCCAATATGACCAGCCAAACACCCAGTTTGCTGTTTCGGTTTACAGGAATATCAAAATCTTGTACCTAAAATGTCTTCTCCTCTCCCACAAAGATTCATTATAGCATACAAGAGAAACACAAATCTAAAGGACCTACTGGTAAACTTTCCTTAATACTAATGTATGCATAACCCATGCTAAATATCTTGTTAGCTACATTTTTAACAATATTTTATACACCATATTAATGACCTTCTCTCGAGATGTCTGTAGATTACCCATAACACAACTCGAAATTAAGATTTATTAAGAAACTTGTCTCTGGGAGTTATCTTGAACAGATGATACTTCGATTTTAATTGATCTACATCCCTGTGCCAGTGTGATTGCTGTTAGAAATATATACAAAAAGGTGAAGTTAAGTCAAAATGAATTCATTATCTTTCTTCGGGGTTGTTACTATGCTTTACTATGTTAAACTTATCAGTGCTAGTCAATATAATATATATTATATTGTCATATAATGTGTGCATTACACGTATATTTTGTAAAACAATAGTGACAACAACATACCATTGTAATTTGCCTGATTTGGCTAATCCGAACCTATTGTCACCTCTGACGTAGAGACACCTTTAACAACGAATATGTTGGCAATCAGCTGAGATTCAGTTTTAAGGTATATAAAATATGTTTTATAAATAAGTCTAAAATGTGTGTCCACCATTTCCTAAGAATCAGTGTGTATATGGACGCTCTAGTTATGCATTACTTACTGACAGAATACGGTAAGATAAGTAACATGGTTTAGTTCTTATGTCATAAGGAACTACTAGTTAATCCTAAACTCCCTTTCAAGAAATATTTGGATTAAGTGTTATGGTATGCCTGTCCAATCCGCTTATAGGCGCATACAGGTTTTACACATTATTCCTTTAAACATACCGGGCATAGTACATACTTTTCATTTGTTATGTTTTTTGTCTTGTTGATGTAACTAGATGGTATATTCTCGAGATGTGTATTGTTTAATATATTCAACAAGATATTAAAATTTATTGTAAATTTTTCGACAATCCAGAAAATCCCAGGAATGACCCATGTGATTTATCTTAAGAAGTAAGAAGTTTAACATAAACCACAATTATATAGCTAAGACATTACAAATGGAAAAACAATAATAGTAGAGCATGATAAAAGGAAAGATGACGAACTAAAGAAAACAACAAATGTAAATGAGAATAACTGCAGAAAACCAATAGAAATAAGAAATCCTGCAATAAATGTTGGACATGATAAAGGAAAGTAAATAACTCTAGAAGAACAGTAGATCACAACAAAAGGACATGAGAATTAGAGTAGCATGCAAGAAATGAAGATAAAATACCTGCAAATATCGTAAAATAAAGATAAGAATATCGGTAGAAAACAACAAATGAGGATGAGAGTAACTGTTAAAAACAAGAAATAAAGATGACAATAACTGCTAAACGCAACAAATGAAGGTGAGAATAACTGTAAAAAAGGACAGATGACGATAAGAATACCTGTAAAACACAACAAATTAAGATAAAGATAACTGTGAAGCACAATAAATGACGATAGAAATATCTGTAACTGAAAAGAGATTAAGATCAGAATAATTGTAGAACACCGCAAATGACAAAAAGAAAAACTGTCAAAGAAAACAAATGAAAATAAGGATAACTGTAAAACACAATGCATGAAGGTTAGAATAACTGTAAAACACAACAAGTGAAGAAGACAATAATCGTAAAACACAACTTCTGAAAAAGAGCACGACTGTTAAAGTGAACAAATAACAGATTATGATAACTGTAAACATAACAAATGAAGATCCGAGTAAATGTAAAACACATCAAATGAAGATCAGAGTTACTGTAAAACACAACAAATGAAGAAGAGAATAACTGTAAAACACAACAAATTAAGATACCCATAACTGTCAAACATAACACATGAGATGAGCATAACTGTAAAACCCATCAAATGAAGATCAGAGTAACTGTAAAACGCAACATATGAAGATAATGATAACTGTAAAACACAACACATGAGGTAACAATAACTGTAAAACACGACAAAAAAATATAATAATAACTGTAAAACACAACAAGGAAAGAATAACTGTATGATTTACCAAATGTGAATTAAACAACTGTATATTTGGCTTCACGGAAGGATATAAAAACAACAATAGGACATAACATAGTGAAATCAAACACACATTTTTTGGTGAGTTTCTACTTTACCTGTGAAATAGAACTTATCCTAGATTATCGACAGACCTGCAAGATTAATTACCATTGAAATTTAAACATTCAGTACCGGCCGACTTTCTTGCATAACGAATGTAACGGATTTTAATGTAAATCGAGAGCGGCCATCTCGCTCCCTCGCTTTGTAAATTTACAACGTGACGGAGCGAGGATTTCAATGCGAGTAAGCGAGTGAGCGAGAGAGCGAGGAAGCGAGATGGCTGCTCTCGGCTTCCATACATTTCACAACGCTGAGACTCCAGGACAAAAAGTTAAAGCTGAAAACAATAACTACATCACGATGACACAGTAAAACATAAAGTAAAATCAAAGAAACACTGCAGTACATTATAGCTTCATACATTCTATCGCCAGTCTTTGTAGCCCAGTCAGGCCCGATGTCGTGACTTAGTGGTTAGCGTGTGCGTTTACTGATCCTTCTTCGATGGATCGTTTACGGGATCGAGTCCATCTGTTGTCCATAAGTGAGTCACACAATATGGCTCCGGCGATCTCGGGGGTGATTTTCCATGAGGTTTTCTACCAGTTATCAATCGAAATTACGCAAGGAACAGTGTGAAGTGGTCAATGCGTCGTCATAAAAGTGAAATATCCGTGAGTACTTTGTTAACTCCAATCAAACAAATAAACAATTGTAGCACCTATCAGTAAGAGCGCTGGCCCTAGCCAGGCAAAATCTCGAGTTCGAATGCCGGCGGAAGCAAGCAACATTTTCCTTCTTTACAATTAAAAAAAATATTAATAATACAAAAAAGGTTCCTTAATTATTGTGACCTCTGTTAGGAAACCTGCTTAGATAAAGTGCCATGTAACTGTAACGTGTGTTGGTCAAGGTTATAACAAAATATGAACTATCAATAACGTCGTATGTGTATCACATACAAATAATGTGGACTATAAATATTTTATTCATGAGGAATAAAATGTAGCTTATATAAACTGTCATGTAGTTTGGTCAGGACAAAATTTGTACTATCAATAAGGTCGTATATGTTTGATCTGGGAGAAAAAAAAATAGAGACGAATGATATTTCTACAAAATAAGTAAACCTATGTGGTCAACAATATGGCGGAATGGACTTATTGTTGGACATATGGTGTTTTGCTGGTTTCCATTGAACGTACTCAATATAGTGCATGGACGAAAACATATATCTATGACATAATTAATTAAGGATATATTTAAATAGATATAAAACTGTATTTTAACATTAAAAGCAACTATAATAACAGCGAATGTAAATTAATACAATTCGAAAACATGTACAAAAGTTCATATCTACGGAACCGTGGAAGGGACATGCGAAAAAAAAAAATTTGAGCCTCAAAATTTTTTTTTCTTCTCATTTTTAAAGTGTAATTTTACGAAGAAAAAAACATTTTTAGCTCCTGCTCCAAACATTTTTTTTCCTCTGTTTTAAAATGTTACTATTTTTAGGTCGTGACTGTATTAACCAATCAGGATAGCCGATCCGTCTTCTAGGCTTACTTTTCATAGGTTTGCTATGTTTGCAGAGAAGCTGTGTCTTCTTTTACGATCATGGACCAGTTAGTTAGACTCAACTATTCGGTCGTACTTTTAGTTAGCTTTACCTTATGCTGATATTGTGTTCATGCTTGGACATACACACCAATTAAAATATCAGTGAGAAGCAATTAAAAAGAATTTTGAAGAGAATACATTTAAAACGATGTGAATATGATAATCTTGACGATATCGTGCTGTTTATATGCAGCTAGATTATGATGTCTGTAGCGTTGAAAGTCAGTGCACAGATATATTTCGTTGTCGTTGTGTTGAAAGGCCGGTACGGTACATGTAAAGTTGTGTTTATAAAATACTAGAGATAATTCCACTTTCTGAAAGACCATTTATTCGTAAACCTAGTAGTTTTCACTTTAATACAGCTGTACTGAAACTGTTTTAAATGTTTCAGCATAAGGAAATGTCCATGAATTTGTGTAGTGGGGTCAGCTTAAGACAACTTTATCATCGAACAGTTTTCTTTGTTTGTACTGAAATTAAGAGGCTAAACAGCTTGAGAGCATAACTGGAGTGTAACTTGCAACGTATAAAATGGCCGCATTAAAATATTTTACAACTGTAATATTCTGTAACGGGCGCCTGTGGTCAGTGGTTCTAACGATGCATCTTTACAATCACGTTCATATTACGATGTTTTTGATTGGCTGGCTAAGTCTGGCCCAGAAATAGCGAACCAATGAAAAGTAAGCTTAGAAGACGGATAGGCTACCCTGATTGGTTTTTACAGACACGATCTAAAAATAGTAACATTTTAAAAGAGAGAAAATATATTTTTGAAGCAGGAGCTAAAAATATTTTTTTTCTTCTTAAAATTACATTTCAAAAGTGAGAAAAAACATTTTGAGGCTCAATTTTTTTTTTCTTTTTTTTTTCGCATGTCTCTTCTACGGTCCCGTACATATTACATATAAGCTTTGTAGAAATAAGCAATGGATATAGAGACTATTTAAAGAGATTAAAGCGGATAAAATATATCATTGTGTCGTATACAGGTGTGGGTAAAATTTATAGCATTCAGATTTAGATAATTTAAAGATGAACTGTTTCGAATATGACAGGGAATTTTGTTTAAAATTGTTGGTTCTGCGACTTTAAAACTGTTTTGTGTAGCTCTGTTCGACAAAAAAGTACTACTCAAGCCGATTGTATAATTCTGCACTAGATATTGAACTGTCGCAGTCTAGTATAAGTTTCATAGAGCGTCCCAACAGAGAGTTCAGAGGATCCATATCAGCTTTGGAACAACTACCCCACACTGTGAGACAGTAATCTAAGT
>JAVFBW010118931.1:0-15146 GCA_034783835.1 Mopalia ciliata
CGTTTCGGCAGTTACGTGCGTCATCAATACAGAATAGTTATCAGGTGATTTAAAGCAATAACCCAGGCATTACAGCCAATCACGTTTCGGCAGTTACGTGCCTCATCAATACAGAATAGTTATCAGGGGATTTAAAGCAATAACCCACGCATTACAGCCAGCCCCGTTTCGGCAGTTACGTGCCTCATCAATACAGAATAGTTATCAGGTGATTTAAATCAATAACCCAGGCATTACAGCCAGCCACGTTTCGGCATGTACCTGCCTCATCAGTACAAAGTATTGACTAAAATCAATAACCCACGCATTACGGCCAGTAAGGTTCCGGCAGGTACATGCCTCATCAGTACAGAGTAGTTATCAGGTGATTAAAATCAATAACTCACGCATTACGGCCAGTCACGTTTCGGCAGGCAGGTGGGCCTCATCAGTACAGAGAAGATATCAGCTGATTTAAATAAATAACCTGAGTAGTTGGCAGGTACTTTAAATCAATAACCCACGCATTATGACAAGTCAGTTTCGGAGGGTACGTGTCTCATCAATACAGAGTAGTTATCAGCTGATTTAAATTAAAAACCCACGCATTACAGCCAGTCACGTTTCGGCGGTATGTTTCTTATCAGTACAGAGTAGTTATAGTTATCAGCTGATTGAAATTAATAACACATGCATTACAGTCTGTCACGTTTCGGCGGTACGTGTCTAATTTATACAGAGTAGTTATAGTTATCAGCTGATTTAAATTAATAACCCACGCATTACAGCCAGTCACGTTTCGGCGGGTACGTGCCTAATCTATACAGAGTAGTTATAGTTATCAGCTGATTTAAATCAATAACCCACGCATTACAGGCTGTCACGTTTCGGCAGGTACGTGCCTCATCAATACATAATAGTTAGCAGGTACTTCAAATCAATAACCCACTCATTACAGCCAGCCACGTTTCGGCAGGTACGTGCCTCATTAGTACAAATCAGCCACGTCTCGTCATGTACGTGGATCGACAGTGCAGATAAGTTATCAGCTGATTTAAATCAATAATCCACGCATTACAGCCAGCCAATATCATAACTTGAAAATTAACTGACAGATTGTGGTCAAACGAATCAGTATAATGATGTAAAGCATGTACTTTACTGTTAAGAGAAAAAAAAAACGGTTATCAAAATTATACTTAGAAAAAAAGGTGACTTGAACAGGATTGTCAGCATATCTGTTCAACACGATCATGTATTCGGTGATTGCAACTAAGTTTGTTATTGTATAACTAATTTACATTCTTAATGTTCTCTTGCAATTTTTTAAAGTCATGTAACCTGGTCAGCCAATCGGTCATCGTCAAATGGAATATATTCCAGTCAGTGTGAGAACTGTGCTCACGTGTTCAAGTTTAGAGCTACAGCACCATACAAGTCCACGGCGACATTTACCGTGAACGGAAAGCAATACACAGGTAGGCCTGCCACTAATTAAATCATTTGAATTTTTTCCTAATCTTGGTAGTTGGATTGTTTTAAGAAAGATGTAATTGTTGATATGTTAAGGCTATAACATCCCCATGTATCTAGGTCCGTTTATGTCGAGAAAAGTTTACCATCACAGCACACAGCTTACCGAATGTTAAATACATATAGATATCTGGACATCGAATACACATATATATGCCAGTTTATGATGAGATTCTAAATGGATATTGTTTTTACTCAACAGATTCTAATTCAGAAATTATGCAGGTTGAAATTCGTCCGGAAATAGAAACCACGACCCTCAGATTTATGGATCAGACAGATTTCAACCTGCAACATGCTTTATGTTTAATTTTCTTATGTATTACACCTTTATCTTAGTGGGTAACGAATACAGCGCCACGACAACCCTGAACGAGTTCCTCCGACTGAGTGATGCGTCAAAGGGAACGAAGTATATGTGTCGAGAGGGAGGCTGTGGCTGCTGTACCGTGTCCGTGATACTCACAAACCCTGTAAATGGCAAAGCGGAATCAGCTTCTATAAACTCAGTGAGTATCTTATTCTTTATACCCTTCCGGGTTATCTTTAAATATGTGCCATCTGTCCTCCCGTCCGTCCGCCTCCACCCATATTCCGAGCTCAATCTCCAAAAGTACTCAATCTATCAAGCTGAAAATTATTTTATTTTAACAGCTGACATATTGGGACAGTGCACTGTCATGGAGCTTTTCCTGTTTTATTTTTGGAAGTTGTCTGTCCGTCATTTGCCTGTACACTACATCTTGTCATATATTCTGAGCACTATCTAAAAAAACTACTCAATGTATCGAGTTCAAACTTGTTTCATTTAACAGCTGACATATTGGGACTGTTCACTGTCATGAGGCTGTTCATGTTCCTTGGCAGTTGGTCTGTCGTCCATCTGTGGGTTATCTGCCTTCACCCTACCTCTTGTAATATTATAACTTCTTTCTCCAAAAGTACTCAATGTATCAAGTTTCAACTTAATGTATTTACCAGCTTACATATTTGGACTGTTTACTGTCATGGTGCTATCCATGTAACGTTCTTGGAAGTTTGTCTGTCCGTCTATCTGTCCGTCATTTCCCCTCACTCTACCGTCTGTCATATTCCGAACCATCTAAAAAAACTGATTAATGTATCGAGTTTAAACTTGTTTCCTTTAACAGCTGACCTATTGGGACTGTGCACCGTCATGGTGCTATTCATGTTACAATCTTGGAAGCTTTTCCATCTATCCGTGAAGAAAAAAACGAATAAATACGAAAAAATTTTGTTAATGACGTTTTGTATTTATTATCAAGCACTTACAGGCCACGCGACCGTGTGGTTGGCTGAGTGGTTCTATAATGACTGCTGGTATTCTGGGGTCTGATATGGTCTCGATTCCTGGAACATTTTGCTTGCTTCAAACTTGGCTAGAATCTGGCTTTCACACACTATATATGACATTATTGGCCTAAATCCGGACCATTTTATGCAATATGGCTTACCCATTATAACCACCAAACAGTCTGTAGATATCAAATGTTTTGTCTTAACTTACGGCGTCGCTTTGCAGTGTCTGTGTCCGGTGTTTGTTTGTGATGGGTGGACCATCACCACCGTGGAGGGTCTGGGCAGCGTGAGAAAGGGTCTGCATCCCATACAACAACAACTGGCTTCTCATAATGGTAGTCAGTGCGGGTTCTGCAGCCCTGGAATGGTTATGACAATGTACAGGTACAAAAACAACAATATATTTTTAAATAGATTCATTGAACAATATTTAAACAGAGGTGTATGTTCAATGTTGTGCACTGGTCTCCCACGGGCCCTGTCAAATACATTACTAAGTCATATGCTCAACCAAGTCATCAGTGAACCATTAAACCAGTTTTTGGATTGCGGTGCTTACACTTAAAGACAGTTAGTTCTCTCATTAGACTAGGCCTATGTATGGGACTTGAGATCAGTTTGAAGGTCAATTGATGGCAATAACGAAAGGTTAAACCGTTGCCATATAATATTCAGAAATGTTTTCCGAATTTTTTAAATCGAGGTAATGTATAATTTTTGCCTCTTGTGAGAAAGAAACGAAATTTTGTGGACATTTTTTAATTCTCGTTGAAAGACTGGGATACGTAATTGTGTGATTCACTTGTTTGTAAAGGCCCTTGCTAGTAAAAAGGGTTCACACTGTTAGTGATAGTTCATCACTAACATATATAATGAATTTGATCATTATCTCCTGACCTGCCCCATCTGTCTCTTTTCTGGCTGGTAGTTCTTCTATCTCTCTTTGAAAATAAAATCGAGACAAATATCCATGTCGTGTTAATAAAAAAAAAGGATGAGAAAAAACATCTGTATTTGTTCGTCCCAACGCGCATAGATTAAGTAAATGTTTAGTCTTCGGCATAAAATAATTTATTTGTTTTGTTTGTTTTTAAGTTTACTTCAAAATAACCCAAAACCCACACCCCGGATAATTGAGGATTCTTTTGATGGAAACATTTGTCGCTGTACCGGTAAGTTATTTCTTCTTTCTTTGTGTATCCGCTTGGCTCTGATATCCTATTATGTTTTGTACCACTCAGGGGTTCCAGCGATCACCAGGTGTCACCCCTGTGATAGTTGGGTGTTTTTGTATGAGATTTCCTGTCGATTTTCCATCGTAATTAAGAGTTGCGGGAGCAATGTGAAGTGGATAATCCGTCGTCATGTAAGTGAAATACCCTTTAAGTACGACGCTGTATATTACGTTACAGACCCTGACGTTTGAGTAATTTCCACATATTATAGCTGCTGTTACTTTCCCATTTAAGAAGTATCATTTACATGTATTCTGTGTGAATGTTGACAGGCTACAGACCGATCCTTGACGCTATGAAAACATTCGCAAAGAAGATCACAGACATCGAGGTGAATAATAATAGTTTGTATTTGAAAATTATGATATAAAAATTTACTCGACCTACCTGGACCTATGCCTGAGCATCTATTATTATACCTTTTTTGGGGATGCACAAGTCTGCAAGTTACCTATTGCAACTCTAGAGTCAAATCTCCATTCAGAATATTGTCACTTAAATATTATCTAGAGCCTCTGATAACTCATCGTTTTATTAGTTGACATATTTATTAATGATATCTTTGAAGGCAAAATACAAAGATATTACCATTTTTGTTGTTGTTGTTTTTTGTTGTTTTTTTTTGCGACTATACTTTACCTTATGAGCTATCATGCCATACCTATGAGTTATCATGCCATATTTGATAAATGGTAAAACATCCCCTCTATATCTATCAGGACATCCGTGGTATCTGTGAGCGAACTGGTGAGTTATGTAGTGGTAATTGTTCCTCATCACCACTACACATCGTTTCTGAGGACAGCCAGTGGTACAAACCAACCACCCTTCCAGAACTCTATCAAATACTCGATCAACACAAAACACAGACCGTCAGACTCACGTTCGGCAACACAGCCACAGGTGAGTTCTACATTGCATGCCTTACATTTTTATCTGTATCCTAATTGCTGGAATGCCTGAAAAGGTTAGTTCCCTTCGAATTGTGAACTGTCAACTGATTTCTAACTTCACAGACGTTTAATAAGCGGGTACATATGGACGTTGGAAAAGAAAATCGAATAACATAAACTATCGGGAATTAAAAATCACTGTTTTATTTCATCTATTGGCAATACACAACACCAGCGACAGGGTTTGGGCAGCATTCCTTTGTATGGTTTACTTGTACAGCATGCAACAGTTCAAAAATACTAAAGAAAATGAATGACATTTTTGACAGTAGAAATGTAGATGATAACGGGATGTTAAACTCAGACACATTTATATGAATATACTGACACCACTGGACTCTGTGGAATCTTACATGAACAAACCAATAGAGCACACAGCTGTGCCCAATGGAAACATGAATATCGGGACTGTTTACAATACATAAACACACCTTACTGTAATTTTGTAATGAAACTGCTTTTTTGCTGGATATGTAGATATTTTTCTATGAATATTGGTATTGACATTGGGATGATGGCAAAATAATTTGCAGAAGTCGAAATGAGACATCCGTTCTTGAGACGAACACTTCTCTTGTACTATTCTTAATTTTAATGCTAATAACGGTAGGTCGTTCAAGATCTGAATAACCAGATGGTATGGCTGCATGAACCTTGTTACCACAGCTTTGGTCAGTTGTGTAACTTACAGGTTATATTTATGATGATTAAACTGTACTGTCCCCATTTCCTGTCTTTTACATGCACATGAAGGTGTTTTTGGAGATCTGGGACCATGGAATTATCAAGTGATAGTGGACATTCATGGTGTCAAAGAACTCTCTACAATTACGGTATGGAAAACCAAAGTGCCATTAATAAGAGAAGGTTGCACACATTTATCTTTGAATATAGACAAACATCAGTTGGAATTAGAATCATCTGTATGTCTTTATACATGTATCTGGTCGTTTATATTTATTTGTATTTATCAAACTACTCCAGGCTATTTCACTCAGCGAGTTCATGGACATATCTCAATAAAGAGCCGGACTATATCCCTCTATCCTACCAGGGAGTAGGAATCAATGGGTCGTTTCCCCCTAAACTATCTACTTGTTTTGTCTCCTTAACATATTTTATTAAGAAACAAAGCATGTTTCCTACTGAGAAGGGGCCATGAATCAGAGTTTGACATTCCTTGTTAATATCTGCCACTAAGTGGGTGTTGTGTGTGTGTGTTTACAGATACATACACATTTAATAATTCTAAGGAAATGGGAATCCACGTATGTCCGCCATTTTCGTCATTCCGGAAACTATTTCAACAAAAGTTTAGGATTCTAAATATGTATGAATTTCCTTTTTTTTAATCAAAATGATTTCCTTCTTTTGTTTCAGATGACCGATAAGCTGGTATTTGGAAGTAATTTGACCATCGCAAACTTAATTCAGTTGTTATTCTCTAAGTCCACTGTGGCAGGATTTGATTATCTGAATGCCCTTGGCAGTCATCTCGCGAGGGTAGCCCAGTCTCAAGTCAGAAATGTAAGACTCATCAAATACATTTTTGGCTCCTCAACTTAACAAACAATGATAACTTAAGAAGAGCGCTTTCTACTCAAGATCGTATTCTTAAACTTTCTGTCTGTAACAAATACCAAATTCTACCTTAATATAAAGGTCTTCATGTTTAGGTAGTTATACAATCTCTACTGTTAGCCAATGTTAAACAAACCTTCTTCCATACTAATGTATATTGATTTGAACTTTGAAACCATTTCATTTTCATTTGGTAATTAGTCTGGGACATGGGCCGGGACCTTGATGTTGAAACACGCACACCCTGAATTTCCTTCGGACATTTTTATTCTTCTAGAATCAGTTGGGGCAACACTTGTTGTGGGTGAGTTGTTATTGTCTGTCCAACTGGACCAGCTTCATTGTTATGTCTTAGCGACCAGCCATTTATTATTGTATCACAGATGAATGAAACAAATATTAGAATATTGATTGTATAGTGATTATGGGGCATCTTACCGTCAGGGTTACACTTGACAGTTGCTATAGACCTGCGGGAGATTAGGGAGGTCTGCTTTTTATATTTCTAAAAATAAATCACACTGGCACAGGATGTCGATTAAATAAAACGAATGAATTATCTCATATTGTAGAGACATGTTTGTAATCTCCAGTTATTTATATATATTGAATGAAACAGTACTCTTTCATTATGTCTGCAGGTCCAAATTCCCAGATTCTTACTCCCCTACAGTTCCTTTCCACGGACATGACAGGTCGGGTGTTAGAATATGCTCAGTTATCTCCCCTACCAGACGGTACATCAGTCAGATCATACCGCGTGGCTGCTAGATCACAGGTAATGCGTAACGAGCTATACAATAATACTTTAATATTAAACTGTTCTTAACAAATCTCTCGGCCGAGTGATCAAGGTGGGTTGTATTACTTCTGACGATTTTATTTTTCTTCCGATTCCTGAGTTACCTGAGACAGTGTTTCATTCCCGCACTGGATCCGTCAGTGTTCTGTTAACAAAACTCTTATTACAAAATGTTATCCCTAAATGTAACAAAGGAACAATAAGCTGAGTGGTTGTGGTTTCAGAATTGTCAAGCATATGTGAATGTGTCTATCCAAATGAAGCTTGATACCAAGGACAATTTCAGAGTTCAACAACAGCCATCAATAGTCTACGGTGGAATCAGTCCCTCAACTGTGAGTATAAATATAGAGTGTTCGAGACAGGTTAAAACAACCCAGATAGTCATCGACATTGGTTTGTTAACATTTTATGTTATGTCATATTTGTATTGGTCGTGTGTGTGTTCCAGACATTGTGTATTGTTTGTATTTGGAAATGGAAACAACGATTGCCTATAGTGCAATTTTGATCCGCCAAAACATGGTGTAATAAAAGTTACAATGTAGTTTTTGATGAGTGGGGAAAAAACCCTTTAGCTCAGTCAATGTTCAAGAACATTGTTCAAATGTACACTGGCCAGATATTATTGTGTCCCCTGTAACCAAAAATAGCAAAAACTGCCTTGTTTTGGATCCAATGTTAACTTATTGAAGTACAGTGTTGGATTTATTGAGTGCAGGGCACTGTGCCAGGGGAAGCCATGACCCCCTATTAACGGGTTTCATAAATGTTGTCCACAAGTATTAATTAAATATGAATGTTGAAATTGCTGTATGGAATGTAACAGTATAACAAAAAATGCTCGTCATGT
Source organism: Mopalia ciliata (assembly GCA_034783835.1). Lineage (NCBI taxonomy): Eukaryota > Metazoa > Mollusca > Polyplacophora > Chitonida > Mopaliidae > Mopalia > Mopalia ciliata. The sequence continues at coordinate 8,257 of JAVFBW010118931.1, forward strand.
CAGATGTAAAGTACATTCTTAGATTTGTGTAAGGGTTACGGGACTTAATAGCCTAGCCCTTAACCAAACCTAAACTTAACCATATACTAACCCTAAGGCCTTAACCTTACCATAGCCCTAAAATGACACTTGTATTTACGTCACACCAAAAAAATGTTTTACCTTTACACATGTTATTGCGCTGTCAATCCTCAATCCGATTTGATTCAATCAGATGAGTCATTATTACATTACATTTCACGTTGTGTATAAGACATGTAGAAAACGAAAACCTAACTCAGTTACAGCAAATGTGTAGGTTCATTATATTAAACATGTACATTGTACAGTGTTAACCAGAATAGGGGTAGTGGTAGAGGCTGGGTAACACGCGGGGATCATCTACTGAAGCTGAAAAATGCCAAGTTCGCCTATGCCTCGCCTATGCCTCGTAGCTTTGACTGTAAAGGAATGCTGAGATGCAATCTGTCCTATTTTGTCCCATTATAACATTATAAAAAGTACGACTATCTGTTGCTAATATATAAACACATTCCCTTCCCTGCCATATGCTCCAATCATTACAACTAATATATCATACCATAAAAGGCCAGGTAAGCTCTGAAAGTGAAATGAGAAGCAATATCCAAGAGCTTGATCATACAATAAGAATGTGTTCAAACCTAAAACAATTTGACCAAAAAGTTGGAAAATCTTTCCCTGAGAAAACATTCACTTTCTGGTCAAAATTCAACCATTACAACTATATCCTATGGCCAACTGGACGAGAGCCCCAGTACCGAACGAATGTGAAGAAAACAGGTAAAACATGCTCTAAGACTCTTCATCAGAATGCTGATCTGGTTGGGTTGTTCTCAACTCAATGGTATATTCATTCACAATTTGCAAAGTTTCCATCGTACTGCTGTTCATAATGAACAAGTGCTTTTAAATCCGATACTTGGTTGTTAAAAGATAAAGTGTTAGAAAATGTTACAAACATGCTGAGTGATTACCCAAATGCTGAGTGATTACCCCAATGCTGAGTGATTACCCCAATGCTGAGTGATTACCCCAATAAAGAGTGATTACCCCAATGCTGAGTGATTACCCCAATGCTGAGTGATTACCCCAATGCTGAGTGATTACCCCAATGCTGAGTGACCACGGACAGTGTTTACACTTTCTTCTTAAACGCTGAATAATGTTCACACTTCCAGGACAGATTTATAGAATTTAAATATTGTTTTCGTTTGAGCGCCAGGTGTATATGGGGTCTTTGGTTATGGCATACCCAAACCCTCCCCCAATCCGCCGATGCGAATCGCCATACAGGTGGAATTACCTTTACATGTCTTCTCAGCGGATGATTGAAGGGTGTTATAAATTGTAATTGTTTCAGGCCCATGCCAGTAAGACCGAGCAGTACCTTACAGGCAAACAGTTAGGAGACCAGACTGTCCTGCAAGGTAACCATTATTTATCTCGATAACATATCCATTATATACCTTGATTTACCAAAACTGTAAATGACGTAAATGTATGTAACTGAAAAGCCTCTTCTATAGACTTCCCATGTTCTGTTCTAGGGGCGCTGGCCACTTTGATGACGGAATTGGTGCCAGATGAAGATCCAGTTTTTGGTAGTGTTGCCTACAAGAAACAGCTAGCTCTCAGCCTTCTATACAAGGTATACACAACAAAATATCCCTTCGTGCTGTTTACAATAAAGTGCCTATAGGTAGGTATGCGATTCTTTATAAAAGTATCATCGACCCTGCTAGTCCAACGTCCCGGTTCGATCCCCTTTTAAGGAATGCTAATTTTCTTTTTTCTTAATTTCTAAAATATATATAACTATTCCCAAATGTCCTTCAAAACGCCAATTAAAAACAGACATTACAAATTTCATAAACAAGCTACATGCTTGGCTATTACGTATGTTTTAGTTTGCCTTGGTGACCTGTAGTTCTATAGTGGACCCACGGTATGTGAGCGGTGCCAATAACTTGGTACGCCCCGTGTCATCAGGACAACAGTCGTATGACACACAGAAAATGGAATGGCCAGTAACAGAACCACTGTCAAAACTGGAAGCCAAGACACAGGTCATTATTGTTTATACATCTAGTACTTAACTAAAACAGTTTTGTTACAAAAGTATCTTCGATTTTTTTATTTCAAATGTTGCATTTCAAATGTTACATGGTATCTTATTCCAACATTCGATTAAATTGACTTTGACATTTATTAAAAGTGTTTACTTCACATTTAAATGCAACCGTTCTCATATTTGACGATATAAATGTCCAGATTCATGCTATCGATAGATACAGCTAGACCATGGGTTTTACTATAGAGCATAAAAACACTGAATCAACTGTTGCACACATTGTCCTGTTATCAGTTGTATGAGTGCCAATAACAATACATATTTTCTTGGTTCTTGACTGAATAACACACGCTGACAAAATAATTTAAAATAATCTATTCCAGGTGACAGGGGAGGCCGAGTATATAAACGATATTCCGCCAGTCCAGGGACAACTTTACGGAGCGTTTGTCATGAGCACGGAGGGAAACGCAAAAATACAGGCGATAGATGCCTCTGGAGCTTTGGTAGGTCTGCCAGCTAAGGCTATTATACGAATTTACATTTGAAATAAATTACCGAAATACATATTACAAATAAGAGAGCTATTAAGGTATGACGTCTTTACATTGTCCACAAAAGATGATAATGGGTTAGAAAGTTCACATCTATTTACCTTGATCTCCTTAGTTAAGACCAAACTCGATCCACTTTTCAGTAATCTCCCGCGATGTAGCGCTCATCGGTTCCTCCGACGACCTCAAGGACTAACACCATGTCGCTCAGACAATCAGCCGTCCTCTCTGTCTTCCACTGTATTTAAGTACAGTGAAATCATATATAAGATGCCATTTACACAATTCTATATAGACAGTAAAATTGTCTTTCAGGCATACCCAGGTGTTGTTAAGTTCATTCAAGCCACAGACATCCCAGGCGAGAATAACTGTATGCCCTTTGGAGCTAAGGAAGAGGTAAGTTTGTAGTTACCTGCCCAAAAAGCACACCTTTTGGGGAAAATGATAAGAAGAGCACCATGCAGTTGTATGCTATGTATCAACGTTGCTCGACAGGTTTTAAAAATAAACCTCAATAGAAAAAAAGAACAAAGATACGCTAGCAATGAAAAAATGAATTTGAGAGTTACACATATATTCCTGCAAAGTAATTAATTTAAGAAAGAATGGCGGTATACTTCAAAGCAATAGCGAATAACAAACCTGCAGAGAACATAACACTAAAGGAAGATAACACAACTGTTAGAGGAAATTGACCTGGTTCAGCACTGATTTATAGTTAATCTCTCCCACAAATTTAATATTTAACAAACTGAGTGATTGTAATTTTCTTCTTTTTATTCTAGATCTTCTGCAGTGGGCAGGTGGAATATGCAGGACAGGCCATTGGAGTGATTATAGCAGGTGAGAGAGTCTTGAATAATCACAGCTCTAAAGTTGTAGGTCTCAATATAGGACAAAATGTGACCATTCTTTATGTCATTGTCTATCTACTTGACTTCTGTAATTACCACAAACGAGTTCATGGATACCTCTGTAGCATGTACTTGTTATGTCTGCTTGATGTTCGTTGGTTATTTCCACAGAGAATCAGTCGACGGCTGAAGAAGGGGCGAGGTTAGTGAAGGTCACATACACAGATGTCCTGGTTCCCATTCTAACCATACAGGATGCCATCAATAAAAAGTCTTTTTTCCCCAAACCACCTGCTGTTGTGGTGGGCAACGCCGAAGGTAGGCGCTGGACCTTGTGTTGTATTACAATCTAATAGAAATATGTGTTAACTACCAGATATATATGGGCAGAAAACTTCATAGTTAAACTAAATCAAATTCAAAAGTGAATTTTGTTTCATCTTTGTCCAATTTTATATAATAAAAAAAAAACATAGCAGAAGCCACCTTCTTTAAACTTGATGTTTTATACTTTCTAGATGCTATCGCTAAATCTCCACGAAGTGTGACAGGATCTGTGACCATGAGCTCACAATACCATTTCCATCTAGAAACACAGGTATGTTAATCAATACCATTTCCATCTAGAAACTCATGTATGTTAATCAATACAATTTCCATCTAGAAACACATGTATGTTAATCAATACCATTTCCATCTAGAAACACATGTATGTTAATCAATACCATTTCCATCTAGAAACTCATGTACGTTAATCAATACCATTTCCATCTAGAAACACAAGTATGTTAATCAATACCATTTCCATCTAGAAACACATGTATGTTAATCAATACCATTTTCATCTAGAAACACATGTATGTTAATCAATACCATTTCCATCTAGAAACACAAATACGTTAATCAATACCATTTCCATCTAGAAACACATGCACGTTAATCAATACCATTTCCATCTAGAAACACATGTATGTTAATCAATACCATTTTCATCTAGAAATACATGTATGTTAATCAATACCATTTCCATCTAGAAACACAGGTACGGTAATCAATACCATTTCTATCTAGAAACACAGGTATTTTAATCAATACTATTTCCATCTAGAAACACAAGTACGTTAATCAATACCATTTCCATCTAGAAACGCAGGTATCTGAATCAATACCATTTCCATCTAGAAACACATGTACGTTAATCAATACCATTTCCATCTAGAAACACAGATAGGTTAATCAATACCATTTCCATCTAGAAACACAGGTATATTAATCAATACCGTTTCCATCTAGAAACATATGTATGTTAATCAATACCATTTCAATCTAGAAACACAAGTACATTAATCAATACCATTTCCATCTAGAAACACAAGTATGTTAATCAATACCGTTTACATCTGGAAACACAGGTAATCAATACCATTTTCATCTAGAAACACAGGTACGTTAATCAATACCACTTCCATCTAGAAACCCAAGTACCTTTATTTTATGGTTGTGCTAGTATCAACAATCGGTTGAAGTAAACGGTCGTCTTATAAGTGAAATGCCCTATTGCACAGCGTTAAACATCAAACAAATAATTCTGTTTATTGGATAACTTCCGTACTTCTTGGCTTTTTCATCGTATTCATTATATGAATATAATTGAATGTCATATGAAAACTAAATGACTGTCCTCTCCTACTCGGCAGATCACTCAGTGTACACCTACAGAAGACGGAATGGACATCGTTGCCAGCACGCAATTCCCTGATGGCAGTCATACTATAGCGGCCAAGGCACTAGGGGAGCACGTTAGTAGGTATGTGACTAGTTTACTTTATGTGAAAGCAAACAAATGATAAATTTTAATGTCAATAAACTCCAGTCATACCGAATAGTCTCCACTCTAATCTCGCTAATCTCGCTAAGAAGACTTTGATCAAAGCTGCTCTCCTGTCAAATGTTCTGAAAACGAAAGCTTGACAGCTGAATTCGTCCATCGACCTTGGTTTCAATATCTATACTAGCTCCATTACCGCAATTTTGAGTAGTTGTAACTTCCTATGACTGTATTATTTATTACCTTTTCAAAAGCAAGTAAAAGAAGTTGTTACACCAAAAACAGCCATGACATTTTTATAATTGTTAACAATTACCTTGTTCACTGTTTCAGTTTGAACGTCAGTGTGAGGCGATTGGGCGGAGGTTTTGGGGCTAAAATTGTGAAGAATTGCCACGTGACTGCGGCCTGTGCCATTGCAGCACGATTGACTGACAGGTAAAGAAATCATGTTGACAAAATGTCTAGGTTTTCCCCATTGTTCACAATTTCGTGTTGTATAATACTTCTTTGGATGAAACTTGGTCTTCTTGAGTTCTGCAACATAGTTTCCTTGTCATATTTATAACTGGTGTTGCATGTGTCAAGCACAGATACTGTTCTAACCAAATATCAACATAAATACAAGATGTTTTCAATTCAAAGCACAATAACCAGAGAACTACAAATCAAGAACCGAATGTCAACACACAACATTTGCTTCCGGCTTCCTATCTAGAAGAGCTCTCTTTTAGTGACAATGCAGGGATTTGTATCCATGCCTTATTATGCCATCTGGTTCAGTGCCCCATTTAAAGCTCTTATACTTTTACAACACAACCACCAACCAAACAATTCTTTTATACCTACTTTTGTCAGACCTGTTCGGCTTATGGAGTCTTTAGGAACTAACATGGAGATGGTGGGTAAACGTCCGCCATACCGAGCTGATTATCAGGTGAGCTATCAATCAGCTGATTGCAACATCTGATATTACAACTGTTTGACCAATAAAAAGGTCTTCTGGACCCTCAAATGTTGGGATTTGTGGGTGACTTTTGATGCAAGTTATTGCAACTTTTTGGGGTGGAAATGTGCAACTATTGACTTTTTGTTAAGCAGCAAGTATTTCAGACATATGAGTGGATGTATTGGGCTTAAACCAGGGACTAAGCATGGGGAATGTTAAGGTTAACAGGAAACGTTTTGTTAGGAATGCTAAGAATAAAGTAAAGTATTATTTTCTGTTCCTAAGTGAGAAGTAAGGGTGCCTAAATCATCACAATATATTTAATGTAGAATTCGTCCATCAGCTAGAAAGTAGCATCTTGATTAACACTATTGAGTAATTTTCGAAGCAAAATACATTTGTTTTAAATACACTCTTCAAAAAAAGAAACCAAAAGAGAATTTTCAGGTTTGACATATATGTTATTCAAATGAATTGAAATCACAATGTCATCACTGTACATATATGAAATTCGGCTCAATGACATGTATATGTATGGAACACCCATCTCAAATTTACAGTCCCATCTGCCTACACAACTGTCCACCAGGTGGAGCCAAAGTCAACACCT
>JAVFBW010118942.1:0-15144 GCA_034783835.1 Mopalia ciliata
ATTGAATGCAGTGGCTATATCATCAGGTTGAAACTGTGTATTTCCATTGTATTCGAGATGGACTGGGTGGGAAGATTTACCACTTGTTTTCGTAAAGGTTTTCAGCAAATTCCACTATGTTTTTTAACCCTAATGAGTCATTACAAATTCTATCATCTAATTTATTATTAAAGTTCTTTTTTGTTTCTCTAATTAAGGCTATTGTCTTGTTCCTGATTTTCCTAAATTGGGCTCAATCTTGTGGGCGAATTGTGTTTTTGTTTGGGGGAAGGGTATATGCGTATGTGGGTCCAAATAAGCCTTGGCTCTGGGGGTGATATGGACACCTTTCCACCTAAAAATTATACATGTAACCAGCTTAGTTACGTCTGGAGATACCAGCCGCGAAAACAGTGTATCAAAATAAGCACACCCCAAAGTGTTTCAAATGACCTTAAAAGAAAAGTAGTCCGCTGCATTGGTCGCCGTTGATTTAGGCGAATATTTCATGCGGCCTACACAGAACATCGTATATCATATAATTCTGTAGTGTGTTACTGGTGAGTATCTGTAATGATATAGATAATGTGTGTAGCATGGGAGTTTCAGAGAATTTTAAACAAAAATATTAATAGTAACAACAATAATAACAATGAGCGTAACTTTATTAATAATAAAAATTATAATAACAACAGTAATAAAAATTATAAAAATTATAATAACAACAGTAATAATAATAATATCATCATTAATAACAAAAATTTAAAACGAAAAGAGGAATACGTTTTACAGTGGATTTTGGCGAGTATTTTATGCGGACAACACAGAACATGGTATCTACTCCCTACTCTCCTAGTTTATTCAGAAAATACAATGTTGATTAAAATTATTTTGTTTACTTTTATATTTATTTTAAAAAATACCTTGTTTATGATTTGGATTTTGCTTTTAAAATGTTTTTTGTAAAAATATCATAGGTTGATTTGTGTGGGTCATCCTCTGAACTAGTGTGAAACACAGCCCACACAAAACACGATATCTCTGGTACCACACCACCTTTTCAGGATGAGATTGATTGCTAGATTTTGAATTGTATAATATGTTAAATGATATTGTAATATCCAATAGCTCTTAAAAAATCGATGGGGGCTGGTATACATGTCTTACGCGGTTCTAGTAAGCTTTTTTCCTTTGCATATTTGTGGCACTTGGTAAATATATGATTTGTTGTTTCTTCCTCTTCGCTACTCCAAAGCGTAAATGAGCTACATCATCTTTTTTATTAGCTAATTAAAATCTTTTTTGAATGTTAAGTTATGTGATGAGGTACTCCAATCCTCTGTTATTTTGTTCTATTTTGGAACCAACAGCGAAGATTCTTTAGACATTCTCTATAGAGTAAGTCTATCCGCTCTAGTATAATTGTCCTAATATAAACAGGCGTTTCTTTCTTCACGATTTTGTCGCTGATTGTGTTATCTACGATTGGCTTACATATTTGCCATGGAGGGGTTACCTGTTTACCCGTGTGTAATATGAGTTTAGTGTTCATGGAAAAGCGGATTTATTTTGAAACCGAGTTAAGGGGGAAGTTTTTCAGTCATTTATGTTTTCGATATTCATATTCAATTTTTAGACCAGGATAGAAAACCATTGGTGTTTTTGTTTTTGTTTGGTTATAGCCTTGTAAGCTAATTTCGTTGAGAGTTCTCGTAGCAATTGACGTGGTTTTTCGTTGGTTTCAGTTTGTAAGCTACATAGTGATGATCTGGCGAAAGTAGACCAAAGTCACAATTCCGAGAAATAAGATACGCATGTTAAGTTTCTATATTTCGGTTTATTAAACCATCATCAGGAATGAAGAGGCAGGTAGATGTTATATATATAATATATGCAAAACAAAACCGTATGATTACTAGCAGTGTATTTAGAGAACGTATTATTATAAAGGAAACTTAGGCCTTTGCTGGCTATTAATCCATGGTTTAGCTGGGGTTTGATCTTTGTTATTACTAGGGCTTCTCTCAGCAGCAGTTCAGACCAGTGTCTAGATTTGTCAATAAACCCATAAAAACAAACATCCCCAATCAAACAACAAGAAAGCTGATGGAGGCCATACATATCCGCAGATTAAAGCCAGAGATTAACCGTGACCAAGGATTCCTAATCCCTTCAGCTTACACTGACCTAATCTCTGCAGACAAGAGATAACTATAAGGGACTATAATTATATGTTTTGTTTAGACTGGCTTTGTATTATCCAACTGTGTCTCATTCTCATTGTCAAATTTCAAATGTATATTCACCTAGTTTTACTGTTATAAATACCCTGTTGTTCAAAGTTGATCATTATGCTTGATAACGATGTTAGCAACTACATCGAAACGTCGCTCTGATATTAAACAGAAGTTGTCATCCATACAAGTCTTATGTTGAATATATTTTACCCGTTTTCTCTGCTTTATTTTTCAGTGTATCGTATATGGGAAAATGACTACTCTCAGCTGTTTTTTATACCTACAGAACTGATTTTTTGCACACTGCAATAAAACAAACAAACGTTATGTCAATATTAACGTATATTCAGTTCAAGGGATGACGTCTGATTAGCGATATCATTGTTTAAAAACAATTACGGTCAATCATTCATTGATTTTTATGACAAACTCCACTCCAAACAGTGTGGCGAGTTTGGGATTCCACACATTTTAGGTACACTTATTGATCTAATCATTGACTATATTTTTTAAGAATATTCCAAACAGCACGGCGATTAAAGTCTTACATAGATTTTAACCAGTTATTAAGGTAATCATTTACTATTATTTCGAAAAACACTCCAAACAGTATTGTGATTATTCCGTGGATTTTAAGGAGGATGATTGTGAGACTACTGGAATAACGGTATTTGACAAATAACAATCTATTCATTTTGGACAAGCAGCTGCCTTGTCCACCTTCATTAATAAACACTTCCATTGGCTTGACACGTTTTGAGTACTAAATACTAATATCACAAAATAAACAATGAAAACACGGTAAAACAATGATCCAGCACTTGGACAATGACAAGAAAATTAAATAAATAAGGTTTTATAGAGAAAATGTATCAGAATAGTATTATTTGGAAACAGTCTGAATAAATGACGACGGCTTGTCCATTTCTCCCTGTTCCTTGATTACTTACCGCGGCCCCAATCCTTGGACAATTTTGACTAAACGCTTTTAAATTTAGTACTTCCACATATCGCTGTTTTACATTATTTCTATAAACTATTTCGAACATATTAATATCCTATCAAGCCTTCGATAAGCTCTGAAATCATTTTCCAGCCACTGAGCGGCATGATGTTCTGCATTATGATTCAAATATGCAAAAGGCATGGTGGTCTACATTAAAGCACATGCATATGTGTAACATGCAAAACTTTATTTCCAAGTGTTTTTTGATTCAGTAAAGAGTAAAAATATGACTTTGCTCGTTCATGGAATAAAATAAATATACGTTGAGTCAATTTTAACGTATATTCAGTTCAAGGGATAAAGTCTCACAGACGATATCCCTGTCCTAACATAAGAAGAGCGAACAAAGGGATATCACCGTGTCATGAATCTATTATGTCAATCAGAGTTATCTCCCTTTTGTATTAAATACCGCACAATAACAATTTTTACTTGAGAACTAAAAAATATGAAGATTCAACACCGAAGATTTCCAGTTATGTTATTACACGAACAGAGTGAGGTCCCTTTGCTAAGTAATGTTATCGGTTTACGGCAAGGGAGGGCCAATCCATGATTTTTAACATGGACGGTGTATGGAATATTGCAAATTAACAAGTAAACGTTAATGAAACCATACAAATTTCCTTTTACCATATAGCGTAAAATATTTTTGGGGGCAAAAGTTAAAATTTTAAACCTATATTTTCCTGAACATCAAAAACCCACAATGTTAAAGGAGAAACACGCGATTTTTCAGTGGGTTTTGGTCGTTTTTAAATACTATGTTAATGATAAAACAGCCTTCAGATCAAGAAACTAATTAATATTAAGGCAGTAATTAAAATTGAACCAACCGGAAGTGACTCTAATCATATAACATGAGCGATTGCTCTTATATTGTGCCTTTTCATATGTTGTAAATTTGTGGGTTTATTCTTACGTTCTTGTTTTCTCACACATATATTATGATAAGGGCATACAAAGACGTATTTCACGTTTAACATTTGAAACGAAACAAAGCAAAATGTGTTAATAAATAATATTTATAATTTTCTTTATAATATTATAAATGTTTCTGGCTCGCGGCCGTGGCTCAGTGGTAGCTAGTACGCTTTCTAAACTGAACTTGCCTCGATTTACCGCTCACGGAAATCGAGTCAGCCTGTCGACCATCTGACATATGAGCGAGTCACTTGTTGTGGCTCTGGCAAGCGCGGGTGTGGTTTTTACTAGGTTTCTTACTGGTTTTCCACAGTATTTAGGCAAAGAACAGCGTAAAGTAGACATTCCGTCGTCATATAAGGGAAATACCCTTGAGTATGACATTAAACCCCAATCAAACAAACAAACAAATATAAACGTTTCCCTCTAATTCAAAATCGATACGAGAATTTAGATTAAACGCTGCTAAAAACTTTAATAGGGCAATCAACTTTTATTGATATTTTCACATTTCGTGGCAAACCACAAAACGGTAATTTAACAAAAATATGAACCGCTTCGTGTTCATTTATATTACCTTCGTTTATAACCTGCGGCTAAAAAAGTTCACCGCTTCGCTCCCAACAACAAATTACAATGAGAGCGTTAAAAATGTGTATCTGCTCCACAACCGAAAAATATGGAATATATGAACTGCCACAGTTTGTACTTACCCTTTATCAATTATCAACATGTACATATTGCACCAATCAGAATATATTTCATAATATATCTAAAGAAATAAGTTTGCAATGGCCCGAGAGAAAAGATATACAAAGAAGTTTAATGACCAACACACATAATACACTTATAGGAGCGAATCTACCAAAAGCGCTCAGCTTAAACAAGATAAGTTGCAAATATACGAATATAGGCGTACATTTTATACGACTAGGTGCAACGTATACATGTAAGAATAAGCACAAACAATTATACGATTAGGAGAAGATTATATGAGTAGGCGCAAACATTTATACGATTTGGCGAAATAACACGATTAGGCGTAATATTTATACGATTAGACACAAATATAAAAATAGGTGCAAATATACGATTTGTCTCGCCACACCCCTGGGCTGGCTCTGGGAAGCCCGAGTGACCATGATGTGTAGGCCTATATCGCAACTTGAGATTGTCGGGCGATGCTAATGTGGTATACATCCTTTTCTCAAATGTATACCTATTTGATTCTTACTAGATAGCTAGCATTCTAAGTGATTGTTCTAAAGTATGGGGAGTTTACTGGAGTAAAATCCACGATTATTTTTTTGTAAAAGAGCTTAAGGTGTAGGTATGGTGTCTCATGAATAGTGAAGTTTTCCCTTGATTATTCCAATATAAATACGAGTAAGAAAGTATTGGTTGTAACAAGGAATACCGAAAAATGCATAAGACAGTATGTACATGGTGATATATATAGGAAACTAGGAGTGGGTAAAATAAATGCCACACGGTTAACTAATATAAACACGATGTGGCTCCAGCAATCACGATGGTGGTTTTTAAGAGGTTTCCTCCCTGTTTTTAATCGTAATAAGGCAAGGAACAGTGAGTAGCGGACAATGCGTCGTCATATAAGCGAAAAGTCCTTGAGTACGAAGTAAAACCCCAATCAAACAAACCAATATAAAGGATGAGCTAGAAGAAATAGGTATGGTTAAGGCGTCTGGAGTTAACAATTTGTGCAAATTGAAAACCAACTCAGTTAAATGTTTCGGGTAAACTCTGATAATTACATATTCAACTTAAAAATGTATTTACACTATAGGTTAAAGCCCATGTTACATAAATATGCAGTAAAACATTAACAGCCTGTTCACACCTGCTGAAGAGTCTAAATGCAAAGGTGCATTATTGAAACATTGTGCGAAAGAGTATGTTTATAGAGTATATATAAGATAAGTTCGAGACGAATATCATTTTATATTGGAAAAATATCTTTATGATGACCTAAGGAAATAGTATATCAAAATATATTAGCCCTATTATAAAAATCTAAGAACCTTTAAACTTGTTCAGCTGCTTGCTGTGGAAAACTTCGCTCCTATATTTATCTTTTGATCGAAGTCATCCTCTCCTGAACTAAATTCTGAGTACAGTTGTACTGTACTGCTATTTACTATAACAGCGTTGATATGCTTCTTATTTTCCAAAACTTCAAAATCGATTTTCTGTTTCAGCCATGATCATGTATTGTAAAATTATGCTCGTTGAACTGTGTAAGCTTTTGAGTGTAATGATCTCGATTCAACTCCTTGTTACATTGATTGATACTCCACACCAGTGTCTAACCATAATAAACAGTTTTGGTTATTTTTCAAAACTTGTAAATCGATTTCCTGTGTCCGGCATAACCATCGTTATCATGTCACTATATATCGTATGAATTGTAAAATTTTGCTCGGTGAACTGTGTAAGCTTTTGAGTTCAAATTAACATCATGTGGAAATAAGAGATCAGTTCGGATAATCCCGCAAGCTGTTACTCGGCGTCCTTTACTCCGCTTATAAATTCTCGTATTTTTGTTTTGGTAGCACACACGGTTAGAAGTTGCTGTTCGGTCAGGGTTTCTCTCATTTTTAGGTAAGTCTGTTATTGGGTCTTGAAGTCCACGCTTCTGTCATCGTACAGTGTTCGAATTTGTTCGGGGTTGGTAAGTTTCTGTATGTGTTGAACTCGCCATTTGTGGTTATAAATAATGCAATTAAAGGTTAATGCTCATAAGTTATAAACAAGATATAGCCTAATTCTTGTAGATTCTCTCGGTCATGTTTCTTGGTGCCCTGTCAAAAATGGCCGCCTCCACATCAAATTTTGTTTTCTTAATTTTATCAAACATACAGCACAATTAGGGAATATGCTGTCACGAACAAAGCTTGAAAGAAATCTATTCCACAAAAGCTATAATTAATGACATCAAAATATCAGAAAAACTTTTTCTGCGGTGTAAGTCGTCATGGCAGTTCGTGATGCTAGGGGAGGGAATTTCTTATTGGTTGTTGACAGTTTGCCGCAAACAAAGGGGAATTTAGGAAGAGAAAATTTTTGAGGTCGCGAAAAAGCTTTTTTGCTGTCTGAATGGTGTTTCAGCACTCAACATCAATCATAACTAGGTTTTTAAGACCTCTGTGGTCATTTTGACACCGAGTCAAAATCCGAGCTGCCGCAGGTGTCGAGGGTCTGTGAACAACCAAATGATTAATATGAAATATTGCCGGCCTTTTTGATAGGATTACCCCAGCAAACATTGTGGTACTGGGTCAATCCTGGTCCGATAACCTCTAATCGTTTGGGCCATTTCGGATGCGCCGATTTTGTGCCTGTATCAGCTTGCACATTGGCGCTTAATCGGCCCAGCACAGTGTGAAGCAAGTAACCCAGCATTCAGTCAGAATATGCACAAACTGGACCATCGTTGGCATGACTGAACAGGGCCGGTAGTGGAGATGCGGTATTGTGCCAGCGCCGTCTCACGTATGGCTCGATATAGGGTCGGTTATGAGTTTAAAACGTGGAATAGTTACTCTGCTGTTCCATGTGGGAGGACAAGGAGACTAGACTTTTCAATAAATGTTATCTTTTATATTTGTTATCATTGTTTTAAAAAATATGTTCACATATCTTTTGTTAACTAACATATCGAAGCAAACAACTGTTAGACGGATGAGGATGTGACTACATTCTAATACATTTAAAATGTAATATATAAAGTTAAATATAGCTACACAATTACGTAGACCAATCGGTCGTGATGTTATCGGCTATGCTGAAACACTCAATTATGTATTACTCGTATATAGTTAGAGAGTAAATAATAGGTTAAATTTGTCAAGAAAGACTTAAATATTCGCATTTTAATTCAATTTAATTCAACTTGACCTAAGTTTTCTTTGAACATTAAATTTTTATATCAGCACATCATTGTCAAATATAATATAATACACATAATGGTAAACAAAAATCTGTTTCAGACTTAAGCTCAGTTTTCACATTAAAATATTAACATAAATTATTTGTGTTTAGCCTGGTCACAACGAACTGATATTTTACAAACAATAACAGTCCAGATATATATACAGGGCTCTGTGTTGCCCTGCCATTAGTCGACACTTCTGCGATCCATTTCTATTTGCATTCTGAGCCATAACAATAGCTCTCTCTGTACTTCGGCCTCTGTTGTCTTAACCCCAGGATTTTTCAAAACTGCTTCTGAAAAAAAAAACCCAGCCCATTAGATTATTTAATAGGTAACCCGAATCCGTATAAGAAGAGCAAGATAAGAATGTTTGGAAAATGTTCGAAAAGATTAATAAAATCAATTTGATAAAAGCAATTTTTCGTTACTGATATATAATGTCGTAATGTGTCGCAGAAAAATTGCGATGTAAATAACAAGCATTATTTCCACATTTGTTCAAGATATTTTCAAGCGTCAGATTATTTTCATTTAATATTTTTGTAACACTAAATTTTCCCAAATGGGTGAATTTATATTTTTCGTTTTGTCCAGTAAGACAATTTTATAGGTAGATAACCATGTCTCAAAAGGGTATATATGTACGGGTAACCATTAATTGACAAGTACAATGCAAAATGTAACACGTATCTTAATAAGTTAAATTAATAAGTGATCAAATGTAGTTGTTCTTGTTGTTTAAATAGCGTGCATTACATAATCCATAAACGGAGATAGTACAGATCAGTCGCATGTATTGATAAATTATAGGACAGTTTCACGAAACAGAAAAAGCAAACTTAATAAAAAAAATCGGCAAAATTCCAGACATTGATTTGAGCAGACGACCAGTGATCCATGTGCTCATATCCCACAATTCCATATTCAATAATTCCGCTTTTGATTGGCCCAATACTGGCTTTGGCGAAATTCTGTTTGGCGGAATTTGAGCTAGCCATGGGTCCAATGCAGTTCCATCAAACCAGCATTAGCAATTGCGTCTATATCTAATACAATGGAGTCGTCGACATTGGGCCAGTAAAGGGTCCATTACCGCGACCCAATACTGACTGGATAACGAGTTCCCGGACCAATAAAAAATACCAACATGGGCCAATGCTGGACCAGTACAGACTTGCCGTTTTCGATCCATCAGCATAGTCGTAAAAATGCCAATATCGGCCCAAAACCCTCGTGTTTTCTAAGACAGGGGCAATAACTTCAGTCAGAGCTGCGCATTGTGTCTTCTTCGCAATTCCCGTCTGATTGCTATAGCCTACCGATGGGCATTGATGATGCATTGTTATTGGAGTTTGATAGATTTATATTGTTGTTGGAAAAGCGTTTCCCTTATGTGTCGCTTTGTGTGGTTCTATTATAGGATAATAATAGAAGGTGACATTGTAGAATTAAACCAAAGAACTTTATAATCGAACAATTGCTATATTCTTCAGCAGAAAAAGCTGTACTTTCTAGGTCTCTAAATAAACACAATGATTTCGCTTCAAATTCTATTAGATTGCATTGATACTTCACGCCAGTGTCCAACCACAAAAGCGCATCAGTCACCTTTCATTTACAGACACATGTTACACCCGATGTGTCACGAATTATTGAATATATCTTAACACTACTCACTAATATAAATTTTTCAATAGACACTGGCCATTGGACAAGGATGTTTTGTTCACAGAGGTTGTTGTCCGTGAAATCCACATTGATTTATGGGTATTCATGTGGCTGATCCTCTTTTAATGGTGTAAATCAATAATAACCTTCAAAACCGATGGGAATCATATCTCTGCAAAGCCTCAGAGTCACGTCAGAGTCGGCAATTAAAATCACATTTAAATATAACCATACTGTTTTTTCCTCCCCAACTTGTAACAAAAACATAGTCGTATTTTGGTGTGACTTATATTAAATGTAGATCGAAAATAACCATTAAGCATCTACCTTTTTTAACGTGAAGTGCAACTTTTGGATGAACCGCTTCACTTTGTTACCTCACTTACGTAAGATTATGAAAATGTTGAAGCGTAATGCGGGCCAAAATAAAAATGACAAAATGTTGAATTAAGATATCACTAAACTTATTTGTAACTTATTTAGAATTGTGTTTCCAGCAACTGAAGTCACGCGACACATACTGTTCTCTAATACAATAGACAATTTCGGGACAATCAGATTGGAATATATGCTAGGTTGGCCGAAAATCTGATTGTATTGTTAAACATGTTTCGCGATGATTCGGTTGCAATATCCAAATTTTCCCCAGTCACAGATTTTATTTATATGCCAGGTTTCGCAACAATCACATTGCATGATAAGTCAGATTTCGCGACAGTCAAATAGCACTATAAGCCAGGTTTCGCGACAGTCAAATTACATTATAACCCAGTTGTCGTGACAGACAGATTGCATTATAACCCAGTTTTCGTGACAGACAAATTGCATTATAACCCAGTTGTGTGACAGACAGATTGCATTATAACCCAGTTTTCGTGACAGATAAATTGAATTATAAACCACGTTTCGCGACAATCAGATTACAATAAATGCCAGTGTTGGTGACAGTCAAATTGCACTAAAGCCTTTCTTTTTAAAAATATTACAAGTGTAAAATCTATACGGTCTTATTTTGTTATTATGTTATTTAGCAACAGTTTCAAAGAACTAAGAAAAACAAGACTTTTTAATTTTTCAACTTTTCCATGTTACGTCTTTGTTTTCTTGCAGACGGCAACAGCATGGCATCTGAGGTAACCGATTTTTTAAGGGACAAGTGGGAACAATCTTTCTACTTTCTTGATGTGAACAAGGATGGGAGAATCACACGGGAGGATTTCTCTCTAATAGCTGAAAATGTATCTCGAGCAACAAACGCTTCGCAAAACGAAGCTGACAAGACCAGACATCAATGGGTAAAATGGTTTAATTTTATGTGGCCAGATCCCTCCATCGTTGTTAACAAAGAACGATTTGTCGCTGACCTAGAAGAGCTTTATGTAAGCGATGTGGAAAAACACAGGAGAGAAACTCGGGCTACAGCTTCAGACATGTTTGACAGAATTGACTTGAACAAAAATGGAACCATTTCTATAAAGGAATTTGAAATCTTTTATAAAGCCTGTGGAATTAAAAGCGCTGCAGCCATTCTCCACACTTTCAAAAATATCGACAGAAATGACGACGGGATAATCCAGAGAGAAGAATTCATTGACGACCAAGTGAGATATTTCACCCATCCTGATCCAGTGGCCGGAAAGGCTTATCTCTTCCTCGTGCCGCACGTCGAGTAAATGTGAAAAGCCCAGTGCCATCATTCTCTTGCCGAAATCTGGTTCCCTTTAAAATTCTACTTATTTCCTAAACATAAATAATATTTGCAGAACGGATCCTTTGTAATCTTAACATTTGTGGTTCAAATAAAGATTCAGTGTAAATTACTAAACCTCATATAACCAAAACCAATCTCATGCATATATTACTTAACAAATGACATATTGCGCATTTTGGTTACAACTTATTTTTCAAATCAAAAATGCAAAAATTTACACCAGCCTGGGGTTAGTGTAGAGGGATAAGAAACATCACTTGCCTTCGGATCAGCGATCCGTGAATCTGTTATTCGGCTACCAGGTTTCTACGGCAGCTGTGCATTGTCCCATTCTATCGCGTAACTGATATGGCATTATTAATGATGAAACTAAAAAATGTAGCATATTCACTCATGAAATGTAGTTCAAAGGGGTTGTAGAGCTGAATTTAAGCATGGATCTTAGCGTACTCAGCTGTTCAAGATAACGGCGACACAGCAATGATGGCGGCTCTACAGTTTGCTTTTTGTTGCGAAAGTAACCGGTTTTGTGAAAGTAAAGGCTATGAACTCACATTGATATCATTTTTTGTTCGAATGGATATTATTTTAACAAAACGTTGTTTAAAAACGACAACAAATGATGTGCTTTCCTACAAAAAGTACCCTTACACGTACAAGTAAGCGATTTTTCGCATTACCTGCTAGCTGATTAATAGGTTCACGTATCCCTGATTCGAAGGGAAGCGATGTTTCTTAGCCCTGTGTACTAATACCAGCAGTAACCAGCTCTGTCTCAGTGACAAGACAAATAACACATAGTTGTGGAAATCACAGGGGCATTTATTTCTGTTACACCTTTTGTCATATCGTTTTGTTCTGATAGGTGCAAAACACTACACCTGTCATTAAACTAAAGTTGAAGTTGTATTTTGTGCAATAAAAGGTCAGTTGCACACTTGAGCGTGGGGCACCGGTAATAAGGCCTATTCTTCTGGCCGGAAAAGTTATCTCCTCTTTGCTAAACTAATAATAAACCCATAATAAACCCTAAAACCAATAAACCACGTTTGAGAATAGACCAGCATGATTCAACTCGTGATTCGGGCTCATTGAACATCGAAACGTTTCAAGCTGACAAACATGATGTCACATTCCCAAACAAGCACCATTGGTATTTTCATATTTTCATTCACATCTAAAACACGTTAGGGCTTTACTTAGTATAGTGACCATCATCCATCATTTGCTTTTTTATCCAAACTGTTTTACGTTACAACATTTAAATGTGTGATTCAAGATTCACACGACCATGTACATGCTAATATTTTTTTCAACTGACGAACTTAGAGCACCATTCTACAACTGTTTGATTCTACCTCAATTGAGCTATCGTTTCAATATGTAGAGTAATATTAAGCGATATTATATGGCTCTTGAATGTCTACAGCTAGCGTCGTGCCATGCGCTTAATTCGCAGGGGGTTCACGTATGTCTGTTTTAACATGCATGTTTAATTTTGATGGCTGCCGATTTTATTCTAGTTATGGTTTAATAAACTGATTTTGGAGTTTAAATCTTTACATGGGCTTTAACCTGTATGTTTGCCTAATAACGCTACATAAACATCCAGATGGCATTTTCCACGAGCAATATCAAAACAAAACATTCCGGTAGACAGGAGAGAAATAGGTTAGCAATCGTTGAATATTGGTGGCCCTTTAGAAACCAATGCTGTCAGAGAATCGTCTATTGCATATTTTAAGTGAGGATGTAAACAATTCATTTTATAACTAACAATGGTGTTTAAAAAAAAATGTATACAATGTCGAACACTAAGTTTTGTTTTTCTTTTGTTCGTCCGCGGTCATGGATAACGATTGCACTTACTATTCTTTCAGTTCACCTGGTCAAGTCCGCCTGTCGACCTTCAGGTATATGAGTCATTCACACGATGTATTACGGGTAATCGCGGGGGCGATTTTTTGCTCTGGGGTTTTAGACCATAATAAGACAAGGAACAGTTTTAAGCCGACAACCTGTTGTCAAATAAGTGAAATACCCTATATCTAAATAACGAAAAAAGATATTAAAATCTGATTGACCCTTTTTGAGTTTTATATTTTGAGATTAAAAGTGCAAACAATCAGTTCTGTAGGTATATTAACCGCCAGGGGTTAGGACAGAAAATTGAACCGTTACTGGAAGCTGAGTCTGATCTTTTAGGGAGGAAGTTCTAGATCTCAGTTTCTTTGAATGGTTCTTATTTTTGGCACTTGGACAGATGTGCCACCCATTTGTGCAGTCACTTGTATCTGTAAAAGTATTTACAATGTGTCTCGAGGTCTAAATTGCTGAAATCAACCTTTTTCAACTGGAAAGTATCTCAAACCATTTCACAACTACCTTTATTAAAAGTATAGCTCTGCTGCGGACAGAACCATCCCAAAGATCTCGACAAACCCAAAGTCCAAAAGTAAATCCTGGTATGGTAAGGATTGCAAAAAATGCCCCAAAAATCGTAAAAGGCTGATCGTCCTTTTAATAAACATCCAGTACTATGCAACGTGGGCCATGTGCGCATAACTAGAACTTAAAGAATGCGCACGTTCAAAACCAAGAGACAAAATTGTTGGCGTGATTCGTGTTTGGAACTTGATTCAAAGACTTAAAGGTAAAAACAACAAACCCAAGATACAGCATCTAAAGAAAAGCAATGGCTTGCTGAACTCTCCTTCCGATAAAGCCAATAGAATTGGGAACAATATTATAGAGTAGTCATCCTCTGCAAACTAATCGCCAGTTCCAGACGATTAAAGCAAGAAAGTAGAGGGGCAAGTCAAATTTTACTTCTAAAAACCTCTTGGATAATTACACCTCGTTTAACCTCGAGGAACTAAAATCGGCCCATAAGAAGGCCAATGGCGCTGCGTGTAGCCCTGATGCCCAGATTCCGAATCACTTTGCACCTTCAGCTCTTGAGCTTTTCTTGGGACTATACAGTAAGATATGGACAAGATTAGGGTCCCGACCAATCCGTGTTATTAAATCTATATAGATCTCTGGTTCGCTCACAACTGGACTTTGGCTGCATAGTGTATGGCTCAGCGCGTGACAGCTAAAATAAAAAGCATCATCGGGGTCTACGGCTGAATCTTGGGGCGTTCCGCGCATCACCATTTAAGAGTGTAAATGTCCAAGCAAACGAGCCACCCTTACACCTTCATATGATAAAAATTTGTCTCCGATTCGCTACAATATTAACACTTACCCTGGTAACCCGGCTTACAACTGTGTTTTTGATCCAGCATTCGTAGATTAGAATGATCGCAGTCCTATGATAAGTGCTTCATTGGGGCTATGCAAGCAAATGTTGGAATTGTTTTAGAAAACATAGCACATGTCTTCTCCGCCTTGGCTGTTTCTAAGACCTATGCGTCTCCCTTTGATCAAAAAGTCCAAAAGAAGTCGGAAACATGTCCGTTTCTTTTTCAGCACTGATTTGGTGAGATACTGGATGTTTACGAGAGCTATTCTTTATCTAAATTGATGGATCGATGACAGAAAATAGGGGGACAGCTGCAGCAGTTGCAGCATGCTGCTTCCCTACGTCTCCGTTAGCTCCATCTATCTTATCAGCTAAAGCCAAGACTATTTCACTGGCTCTAGACCTAATATAAAAGCA
>JAVFBW010118953.1:0-15144 GCA_034783835.1 Mopalia ciliata
AGACAAAAGGGTGTCGCGTGGGCCACAGTCCCCCGGAAATAATGGCAGACTTTCACCGCTTCAACGAACAGAGGGTCGACTTTAGGGCAAAGGTGCAAAAAGTTGACTAAATCTCTTTTCATACTTGTCATAACAGATGTATATTGCCCTTCACAAGTTAACATTTAACAGTGTATACATGTGTCAGAGATGAAATTACAGTTTTATTGATTCTTTACAGAGATGATTATATTTTATTGGAAAATAAACATTGGTTTTCAACTAAAAATTATTTTCACATTCTTTAAAAATATTAAATGGATACTAATTTCACACACTGTTTTATAATTATAAATGTAAACAGAAAACTTTTCTCCTGCAGTGAAGGATTTATATACATTTAATATGAATTTTTAAACTACAGTATATTTAACATTTATGCTTGATGATAAATCACATATTTTTTTTTTTTTTTTCAAATTAATCTTGCCAGACAAAATAGTAGTAATTTGGATTAGTTGTAGTCTTCAAGATTAACTCTTGTTAGATCTGGCCTCTCCAAAAAGGCTAAGTCGCTGTTGTTTGGATTCTGATTGTTCCCAGAAAAGGTGCTGACAATGGTAGTTAGATTGAGGTTGGGCACAAAGAGATCAAAGGGCTCAACTTCACCAGGTGTAACACTTTGATGAATAGGCACTTTCCCTGATGGGTCAAAGGCTACAGCTTTGGAAAGATTTGAACAGATTGTGTTACAAAATGGTCAGTCTTGAATTCTATAATAATTTACCTGGACCAAAGCTAAATGTAGCACAAAGTAAGACAGTGCCCTTGTAGGACAAGACTTTAACAAATAAAACCTTTCTGTTTCATATTTTCTTGATGGATGTATATCAAATGTAAAATCTGGAATAACATTTCAGAATATAATTTCTTTTAAAAAAAATCTTAATATATAAGATAGATATAAATAAGTCTGAACATTTTTTGAGACTTTTGTCCAATCTTGTATATATCAGGGTATTACATAATTTATGCTCATAATCAATTCATTTTACTGAAGACATGACATGAAGATGTTCCACAAAATATTAAAATATGCATATTTTTTCTTCACTTATATTACCTGATTTTTTTCTTATTTTCATTTTTTTAAATATAAATATTAACATAATAACTTGTGAAATGAAAGTAAAAGTATTTTGGCCAGTACAAAAGAGTGTTTTACATGATTGGGCCTTGAGCATAAGAGCTAGACATTTGTCAACCTGAATGATAAGCTCTTAATTGAGACATCAGTTCATGTTTATCAGGTGTAAATAATTCAATTATGGATAAGGATATGTATCATAAGTAATCCTATTTTACTTTAATCTGAATTGTATGTTAATGAGAAATGTAAACATTGCTCACAGCTATTGTTGGTGGTTACATGCTTACCCAACCATGAGATGGTGTGTTTAGTTCTGGATGAGTGATTTCACACCTTCAACTGGCAGGCACACGCGCATCACACAAGCAAAGGTGTATGAAAGGTAAGGCACCACAAGCTACATTGTGGACTCACCACAGATAAGTGGCCTGTGATTGAGGCTGTGTGACAGTGTTGTTATTGGTCTCTTGCTGTGGTGGGTGGAGTATTTAGGTTCATCATCAGATTAAACACCCCTTACCTGTCTACCTGCCCCTTTACTAGTGTGAGATAAGAGTATGTTTACATTGCAGGAAAATTGGCAGGTATTAGAGAGGTTAAGGAAAAGATTACCTTAGTCCCCTGTGTAATCTTCTACCTGATTAGGGATTCTCAAATAAACAGCTTTTGTAAGATATTGCAATACCTTTCACACTTTTAAAGTTGTTGTCCTTAGGGACCTGTGGCATGGGCTTAAAATGACTATTTTAACTTTCACCTGTGAATGCCTTTAAGTGTAGCAACTTTTTCCCCTGACATAATTGACATTTAGCCTTGATTTAAGGTGACTTAAGGTGAATTCTCCTAATATCATAAATACAATTAACTTATATTTATTTCTAGAAAGCTAATAATATTAGCTTTCTAGAAATAAATATAAGTTTATGTTACATACATTGTTTTTATAAAATCTATTTCTATTCATGAGTGAATGGGCTGTACAGATCTTCTCTAAAGAACAATGTTGTATTTTTAAAAAAATAAGTATTGAGATGATATAGAGCACAAATTGACAAAAACTGTTAATTTGAGGCATGTTCAAATGGAAAATAAAAAAAAGAAGCAAAACACCATTCAATCAGTCAAAGAACAGACCAAAAGTGATACATCTTTTTATACTCAGGTAGTGTTCAGATTGACTAGTTACAATGACAACATGCATACTTACAGGACAAATGCCATTAAAACTACTTTCATATTTGTTACTTTCAGACTCTGGCCACTTATGATACATATGTTAACCAAGCTGTACATTTCAACCTCACTTTCTCTTTCACTTACCTGTATTGTTAATGTATTTAATCTGTTGTCTTTGCTGGCCAATGGCAGTGATCTTTTAATACTAAGCTGACAACATTTCATTTTTGAGAATGTTGATCTACCCAGACTGTTTACTCTCTAACCATCACTGGTGTTTTTGACACCTCTCTAATCTCCCTCATCTGGTCCACCAAGGGACCTTTGACATTGATCTCTCAATGGAAGTATTTTAAAAAACATTGTCATTTCTGTCTAGTTTTTTAAAGCCATTAAGTATATAGAGATGCCAGGTAAACTATATATCAGTTCACCTTCCATGTCCTTCTATAGTCTTGCACAGATCATCTTACTGTACGCTGCAGACCACCAGATCTGTTGGACTAGACCATATATTGGATTTCTCTTGAGAATAATGGGTGAGACATTGGTTACTTTTATGATCCTTCTTTTACAGGTACAGTGTACTTTTTTCTTATTCTAACAGGTGAATGACCTCTGGTAAATTGAATGCCAGTTAATGACTGAATAGACCCATGCACTCTCTTTTCCTGACTAAGGAGGTTCAATAACTTCTGATAAAACATGTAGCAGCTTTAATTTTATCTCAGTCTCATTATTAAAGTGATTTGTACAGGTACTGACGAAGGATAAAATGTAAGGACATTGTTACAAGGACACTGTTACACTGTTTTTGTAAAAAAATGTATGAGGTGCATTACACTGTTAATTTTCTGATGATAAGACATAGTTTAGGACAATTGAGGACAATTTATATACCTAAAGCTGGAGAAAGCCCTAAAGTCACATGTATCCTTTGTACACTTAAAAAGACTATGTTGCACCAGCAACAGATGTTGGGATAAAGTAGGGGTTTGGTGAGTGTTACACGTTGTTAGACAGTTGAATAAATTGGGGAAAAGTAGACCTACTAGATGTTCGTAATTTGGCCCTCAAACAGATGAAGTTGTTTACAGTGCCTGTATTGGCTGACTGTCCCCCACCCTGACTGTATTTATGTAGACAGCACTGTACATGTAGGTAACTCTTTCTGCAGGGCATAGTCTCAGGACTGGCTTCAACACCTCCCTCTCACTGACAAATGGATGACAGGTGCTTGTCTCTATTAATCTCTCCTTTGTTTTTCCCTCTGACAGTCAACCCCAAAACTCAACTAAATCTCCTCATGGACATACCCTGACTGAAAAGGCAAAACAATTCTGAGAATCTGCAAAAAGTGTTAAATTTCTGAGATAAAATCATAACCACAAGGTTCAGAGTGAAGCTAATTTTATTTCAGGGCCCAGAACAATCAAAACTTTCTAAGCCAAGTATCACATATCAGTGATACAATCAGCTATGTTTGATAACTGTCTTCAAATACTCGTTTTGCTTTTATGGCCTGTAACTTTATCCTAATGTATATTCTATCAATTTTATTACAAGTATTTTGTGGAAATTATATGTGACATTAAAGGAAAAACTATATGGTTATACTTTAAAGGATCCTATATTATCTAGGATATAAAGCCAGAAGTTTTGTTCCTGTCAACTTTTCATGCATAGTGTTAACAATTACAATGTCTGCTATCTCACCACTGGATAACATGTCAAATTTCTCACTAACACAATGCTTCAAAATCACCAAATTCTCTCAAAATCCCATATTAGCCCCATGCCATAATTTCAAAATGTCTCCCCCGAGATTTCACTTGAACTACATGTAAGGTGCTATGGTTATATGATTTTGCATTCAAACAAAAATGATTTATCTTGTGTAAAAGCATAGTGCTGTATGAAACTCTTGAATGAAATGTTTGTCAGTTTGCCATGCCCATGTAAATATCTACATCAGGAATTATCAAGATTGTGGTTTATAATGGGCCCATACAGTACTTTTTCAATGTTGCTCCTATGTGTACTACTAGGTCTAACTTACGAACTTGTAAATTTAGAGTCAATTAACAATTCATGTTACTAGATTCTATGAATTGTTTACTAGGTTAAGAAAGCGTTCAAATCTGTAGGTGTAGTTTGAATGAGGAGTTAGATACCTATATAACACAAAGGACTTTCCGTCTGGGAGTGATATTCTGGGCTGGAGAAGGAAGTCTCTGATAGAAATCTAGTGTGTCTTTCCTGTTTTATTTGTGCCTAATTGAACGAGGGTCTGTCTCGTGAGAGTTTCACTGCATGTACTTCATATCAAGTGGTCAGATCAGGTTGACAGAGGCTTGTGTAACCGGTGGTTGTCTACCACAGTCTAGATCTCTTTGTAAACTTTATCAAACTAATTACCATGACCTACAAGCACACTTACTAAATTTACATTCAATTTTGAAAAAAAAACCCATTTATTCCAAGGAATTAAACATAATCTTTGCCTTGTTCAGAAAGATAGATTATCTGAGTTTAGTATAATATAAATAATAAGGGTAAAATTAAAAGCATTACTTTTATTGTATCCACTATTGTAACAATTAATTTGTTAACTTGTAGTGTCGCAGATCTTGGCTAAAAGTTTATAAAAATTAGAAAATAAAAACTCATTGACCGCCCAAAATAGGTAATAAAGAATATGAAAACTGGATTCTAGCTAGGCATAAATTTCCAGACATTTACAAAATCTAATGTTGTTTAACCCTTCTGAGTTCCAACTTGCACTTGTTTAAGAATAATCGATACAGGTGGCAGCATTTTTGAAACAGTAGTTTTTATTAGTCCAACTCTTTCACAACAGTTACACAATCCATTTATAAATATTTTTTGTCAGTTTGTTGTATGAGAAATTGTTCAACATACTCAATATTCTGAATTATGCAAGGATAATATTAACAAAAGCAGTAATGTCTATTGTAAAGATTTCTTAATGATATTATGTTGATAAAGCTTAGAGTCTTTGAGATATCTTTATTTCCTGAGGACACGGGAGGTCACGAGTCAAGCACTGTCACCCAAAGGTCTTCTTATTGACATAACTGTCTGTGTACAAATATTATTACAATCCTAGAGTTTGGAAAGCTCACTGAAAGTCACTATGTCTAATAAGGGGAGGATTTACAGACAATTGTGATGGGATGATGCCTTCTATGCGCAGACCAGGTAGACTGTCCCTGAAACGCTGAAATGTCACAACTATGCCTTGCTGCGGAAGATAGTTCATGACATGCACACAAGCCGTAGGGAGGAAAGGAAAAAGTGATACAGTTGAGGGGGTGATAAAGTTTGTTTGATTACACGGCGTTACTCAAACACACAACGAATGGCAGGTAATTTACAGCCATGTTTGTACTGGACCCCTGTTATCTGTACTGTTTGTGTTTTCACGTATGCCCTGAACCGTGTGGTTAGCACAGTCAGAGGATGTGCATGCAGGGCTTTTCAATCAGAGAATTGTGAAAGTGAAATTAATATTGACCTCGGTTCCATTGGATCCTGACTGTAATTGATTTGATGGTAAGAAGGAAATTAATGCTAGTTGAAAGAGAGAAGGACATGTAAGAGAAACGTGCTGATAAGAAGAACAAAGACCTCTCCTTCTCTTCATCGGCTCTTAGATGATCCCTTGGCTTATAATGAGATTTCAAGAGTGTATTTCTTGTGGACAAATTGACAATGACTGCTCCTTACCTATTCAAGTCTCCAAGGCTAGGTTCCATTGACAAGTTTTGAGCTCACTGCTCAGGAGTCCATATCTTCGAAAAACAACTTAAAAGTGTTTATATTTTCAGATTTGGCTTGGAAAATAAACTACAGGATTTCAATTGAAAGAATATTCTCGCTCAATGATGACTTATTAAATTTTAGGTTAATAAATTTTATCAATGTTTTGAAGACTTTCTGGTTACCATTGTCTGTGATTTTACTTGAATGATATTTTAACTTAAGGACTTCTGAGAACTGACTTGTTAATAGCATGTAGGTATACTTGAGTTGACATTTATGTTAGTATTACTGGTTTTGGTTTATAAAAATGAGAGTGTGGGCTAATCACTAAACAGCTTAATTCATTTTCCCTCAGCTCTGGTAATGTCTTTAGAGGGATTGATATGGGGTAGTTAGTCTTTTGCTTGGTATGTGTTTAGACATATGGTAAGGTAATCAGTGGTGATTTGGTGGACTCTCTACCCCAGGCTTTCTCTGTCACAGGGATGTGTGTGGCCTGTGTGGAATCTGTCCACCTCTGAGGTGTTACACTGACCTACTAAAGGAGGGAGGGGGAGATGGAGCCATTGCATCCTTATATATGTAGATATGGGATAAGTTGACACTGTGTTCACAAGCAAGGGGCTACGGGTTCTATACATAAGTCTAACAAGAATTTTGCTGTATGTGATCACAAACAATTATAATACTATATGGCCTTGGTTTTGAATATATGGGTATAAAATTAGGTTGATATGTATTACCTACATATAAATTATGCTTTGGATACTGGCCCTTAAATCCTACAAGGAACTTCAGTTACCAAACCATGTTTATTCCTATTAATTATTTCTCTGTGTAAAAAAAACAAAACATGCCCCCAAAAAAAAAAAAAAAACATGATGGCTGATATTCATCCTGGTTGATAGTTGACTGTACATTTTACATTGTGACCTTTCATGATCATGGAAAGAGAATAGCACAGGGAGTTCCTGTAGATCACCAATAGTATTAAGCCAGTATGACATTACAGCCACTGAGAGTTAGGGTGGCTGGCCTGAAGTAGGAGGTGTACTCTTCCAGGATGTAAGAACTTCATGTCCCTGTTATATCAAATTTCTAAAGACCTCAATGGTTTAACTGGAGTGCTTGAACATCATTCATTGGTTCACCATAATTATACAGTCAGTTGTTTGTTTACCTGTTAGAGACCCCCTCCTTCTTTTCCTACCATACCCTCAACGTTGTCCCATTGCAGTTCAATATCACAGTAACACAGGACTTAGACTATGTTAGGAAAGTCCTTTATTTTGTGGAAATCCCAAAACGTATTGCATTGAACAAATAGGATTTTAAAATATTTTGTTATCATACTGGTTAGTTTACTGATTAGTATGTTAAACTATGATTGACAATCGTCCATATATCACAGTAAATTAATACTGCCAAAAAACTTTTCACTGATGAGAGTTTACATTGTTTTATTTGTTGTAAGGTACTATTAAAAACGATTTATATCACATGATTTACATCATATAACGTCTTCTTAAACTCCCGTGTCCACCTTTACATAGATACATGTTGAGAGTTTAACAACAATTGCTTCAGCCAGCTTTTTGACACCTGTTTTTGGAAATACACTTTATATAGTTCTCACCTGATTGGAAGCTACTCTACCAGAAAGGAAAAAAATATCAACAGCTTTTTCGTACAAATATTTTCCCATTGTTCAGCAAACATATTTTTACCTATGTTTTAGAACTTTGTCCAAAGTGACACCACAAATAGCATACCTAGTTAACACATGGTACACACATTGTGAGCATTTCCCCAAAAAGTACATTGATGTCAATATAACTAACATAATATCATACACAGTAACAAAAAGCTGGAATAAATTTAATTGAGCCTTTTCATCATTTAAAAATAAAATCAAGGCAGATGGTAATATATAAAACTTAAAATAACTCAGTATTTTCCCAATTTGTGATTCTAAGGTAAAGATAGTATAAAACAAGATGGTGTAAATTGACGTTTCAATATTTAATTACTAGTGAGGAATCAAATATTTTACATACTACCATCTGCTTTGATTTTATTTTAAAATAATGAAAAGGCTCAATTAAATACTTCCCTATGTTTTTATATGTATGGTATGGGTTTAGGCCTTGGTGAAACATATTCAGTCCCTTTACAGAGAATACATGTATGTTATATACCAGCCTGAAATGATGTTATCAGCATCAACCCACACCTGCTAATGGGATACATTTGCCCTACCTAGGTACATAGATGTACTTACATTGTGTATTATGGAAATACCAGAGGTGACAGGTCAGGGAAATATACTGGTAGATTTTAATTGGTCAGCTAATCACTGACTAGAGATATCCTTCCTGTTTAGTTTACCGGGTTTCCTGGCCTAATGAACAGGTAAATAAGATAATTATGCAGGTAAATAGTGTTATTATCTGGGCACTCATTAGTCTTTGTCATAGCACTGATATCAGAGTGGCTATTATCAACTTATTTGTGAACATAGGGGATATATCAGAGATAAACTGCCCTGGGCTAGGTGTCCTGTTTATTTATTACTTTATTACATGATAAGCCTTATAGATTAGGTTATTATGCAGAAGGATAAAGGATAACATCTTGTTCAACATACAGATATTTTTTTTAAATTTGGGATAATTATAAATAATTGTTTAAGTTTATTATGTGATTATAAATAGAGATGAAAACATGGGAAGATAATATTTTTCAGCAAACAGAAATCGAATTAAAGTTTACCACACAAAATAAAATTAATCCATGAATATATTTTACACATTTAATATTTTTTATATATTTTATTTGCAGATATATACACCTACATGTAATTCTATTAACTTTAAATAACAAATTTGAGTCTACACTAATTGTCACACAGCCTTGCTGCTTCTAAACTTTTTTAGAAGTAAGAGTATGAAATCTGTCCAGATTTTTATCAGTGAAATGTATACACATATATGGGTATAGTGAAGGGTGCATCTGAGGAAGTGTGAAAGTCTTTGTGCAGTGAATATGAACACAGAAGGCTTTACACAGCTTTGCACATGGCTCCATCATGCTGAGAAAATTACATAGCAGCAAGAAAACTCTACCTCAGATTTGGGGTTTAATTTGACACCTTGAGGAACTGGCTATTGTTATCATAACTTACACACAGGTTAAGTGTGATGCTTTTCTTCTCTGTCATAATTATCGCTGTCCAGGGATCACATCAAGTGAGAGGAATCGGGGTGACATCAGACTGACAAGCACACCTTGCTAAATTAATCTGCTCCATTCAAGCCAGCTATTAATAATAAAGTTTTGGCGTTCATAATATTTTTGAGTCTTGTTTATCAAAGGAAATGCTCTTGACAACTCATTGTTTAGTGTTGATATATGTATTTTTGATTAAGTAGACAGTAATTTATGGGTATATTGAATATATATGGTTTAACTTTTTAAAAACAGGCTTAGATTAAAACCAAAATCTCAGATGTTGATATTTAAAATGAAATTTATTTTGGGATAAATTTGTTAAAATACTTGGTGTGTTAAGTTTCTTTATCTGTACACATAGTTAGAGAACTCTGTTTTTTGAGAAAGTTTTTGTTAAGAAATTGTTTTCCTTCATTCTTTTTCTTGATGCTATTTTAATACCAGCACCAGAAGAGTAAAAAGCAAGTGGACTTATTGGATATTTTTTTATAGCCTTACCACAAGTGTTTTATATTAAACAGAAAGATAACCAGAAATCCTAACTATCAAATTAAGTAGGTAGCTAAAGAAAAACTGTGGCAGATTGATTCTTTAGGGTATTAAAAGTTTGGAGAGAAACAATGTAAAGCACTGGTTATCTGCAAAATGTAGCAAAGGGACATGTTAAAGGATGTTAAAGTGATTTCACTGACAAGTATGGGTCGATAGTAAGCTGAGGTCTATCCGGCTTCTGGCTTTTAACTGGCTTACTGACAATCTGATTCAATCTCTAAAAACAATATTGTAGCCTTTCTGCCACTTGGCATCTTGGACTCTGGTTTTATTGGATTTTCTTAGAGTTAGTTTTGATGGACATTGTGGCTCTGTAGACGACCCTTGTTTATTTCATTGAGTCCAGAATTGCCAGATCTTTCACTTGGAATTGCATCCATACATTCAGTTCTTTCATAAAGTCCTGGATAAAACTTATCATTCATACTTTTGAAAATAAAATGCTTGGAAACTTCCATGCGTAACATACATAAATTTTATACACTTTTATTAAAGATCTAAAAAAGATCTAAAAACAAACCTTTGATAAATCTAAAATCAAAACTTCTGTATTGTTTCATTGTGTAAGTGGACTTATGGAGATTTTAATATCCCCGGGGTAAGGTATTCATGTCTGATAGAGGTGTTTCTAATTATTAGGTGGTATTTTTTCAGGTCACTTCTTCACGCAATATGATCTGATAGCTTTTCTCTACCGCATACACCTCACACATTTCTGTATAAGGTGAAGCATGGGGTCCTCTCTCTAAGCTCTCTGATGCACCACTTGTCACACTTAGGCTACAGTAGGAAATTAGAAAATATTAATTTCACAAAACGGTGGAAGCATGATCTGGACAAGTTTGACCATCTGTGCTCTTAACTGATTAACCTAGGAGTTACAGGAGCAAACAGTCCACTGGCAGAAGCTTCATTGTGGTGCAGCCAGTAGGCAATTACAATCTGAATATTTCTGAATTACAATTTGAATATGATCATCTCAGTTGTGTAGACTTCACAACTGTGTCTAAACGGAATATCCCAGGATAGTTTTTTAGAGAGGTTTGTTAAAGGAGGGTCTAGAGCTTTACAGATAAAACCTGGCATTCCAAAAAAAGGGATATATAGGATGTACCTACCATATATTAATGACCTATAGAAATTGATCTGACATTTTTAATACAATAAAGATAAGAGAATAAAATGATTAGTAGTGAATCATGTAGAGATTATGTTTGATGTAATTAGTTTGCCTGTGCTATTTGAGGAGGGCAGTCTTGAACCCCATTAATAGGGACTGTTGGGTCCACAGTGGCACTCTATTATGATCCATTGCAGATATAAGTGCTGTTATCAATTATTCAACCGAGTGTTGGTTACCCTGCCAATGTGCGCGCTCCCAAACCTGTACTGATAAGAGAAATTGTTGATTGTGTTTCTGGAGAAGATCTGTGAATTTATCAATGGTTGTGAGTCATGGAGTCACTTATTGTATCCATGTGGGATAAAATCGTACATAAATGCATAATTGGGGCGACACACTCCACACATCCCTTCCAACTATATCGTTCTGTTGTTTCATTTCTATCACTTATCAGTGCACCTCAATTCATACAGCAACCGCCAATCTTTGACAAGGTGAACAAAATTTATTTGTACCCATTCAGACTTTCAGCACAATTTACAGTTTCTCAATAAAAGCAGTGTAAAAAGTGTGTGAGGCTGTATCTCAGCTTTTTTGGTATATTTATTTGAGGATCAATTTCTGCTGTCTCTTACATTCCTAATATTTGCATTACTGGTATTGATACATGGTTGAAGAGGATATTATCCCCCTGGTTCTCTCCCAACCACCACATTATATCAACCTTACTCTCTGATGGTTAAACTTTTAACACACTAGGAAACTGACTCATCAATGTATTGCAATCAGTTTAATTTTTTCCCAAGTTTATGAATAATCAGATGTGGTCCATTAGCCATGTTTTTGCATTTTTTCTCAATA
The DNA here is from genome assembly GCA_034783835.1 of Mopalia ciliata. Lineage (NCBI taxonomy): Eukaryota > Metazoa > Mollusca > Polyplacophora > Chitonida > Mopaliidae > Mopalia > Mopalia ciliata. Next base: position 11,859 of record JAVFBW010118953.1, read on the forward strand.
GGCTAGTTCTTGCGTCATTGGTTCAGAATGTGTCTGTGATTGAGTACTTGTTATTCCACGATATTGATGTTTAAGTGGCCCCGAGATCGGCCGCACAAGTTTGATATTCCTCATAACACGTTTGAACAAGACATATTTAGGTAGGGTGCTGAATATACACTGCTACATACATGATCTGAGCTGTCTTTAGGGCCAACCAAAAGCAGTCTCCATGGAAACCGCAGTCGTCCAATTGTGAATATTGTATGGTGTTACAAATTCAATTAAGAATGGTATACAATAGATGTTTCTCTTGATCTAAGAGCACAGGGTTTTGTCAACTGTGATGGAAATCTTATTACAAGATGTGAAGAAAATAGTAGCTATTAGAGTTTCCAAATCCTCATCCCGCATTTAATCAGTCGTTCATTCAATTTTCTTCTGGGTAATTGTTTAAGGTAGAAAATCAAAGCTTAAGGGAAGAGTGGGGTTTTAGGGGCTGCTTTGCAAGAGGCTGGGATGGCCCTCCATTTTTTTCTTCTCCTTCTTAGGTTTGGAATGGTTCATCGACTAAGCGTGTCCACATTTCGTGAAGGAAAGCTGCGCGTTGTCAATATATAGATTTTTGTCAGGGATTGAGGCTGGCAGGGAAAGTGGTAAGAGTAGCATTTGATGTTAGAGTTACAGGTTCACAGGCAAATAGTGGGCACACCTGTCCTCTCTAAAGGATTTATCCTAACCTGAAAGCAACAAATTACACCCCATCTATAATCTAATATGATGGTGTTTCTCTAGATGTACAAACCAGTATATTTACCTTACTAAAGTCATGCCCCTACACAATCAGCCAGTCAATAATTTCAGATAAAATAAAAAAGAATTGTATTGGCAATAACATTTATGTTTCTGGAAAAAGGTAATTTTGTAATTTATGGACAGTATTTGTATATGTGCAGCCAAGCCAGCATTTCCTTTTGTTACAAATGTTTCATTTTTTACTTTTATTATTTATTATTGTTATATTTTGCACTTTTCTTGGATAATAAATAAATAGCCTTGTATTTATCTGTGATACTGACCCGGTATGGTTGGCCATATATTTAAAGGTCATTATGGGCCTAAGGGCAAACAGGCCACATGTGCCAGTAAATTACCTGTATTTGAGAACAATGTAGAACATAACCAGCCTTTGTGCTCCGTCGGAAGGTTTCTTAAAGAGGAATCGTTTCATTTAGTCCATAACCAGTTCCAATATAGAAGATTAGATTGACTGGCTTAATGGAATATTAAGAGGGTGAGCGGTTACTGTTAGGTGTGCCCAACTTCATTTACATAATTTCACCATTAAGATGCTAAATTGAACAGTGGCTGTAGATGACAACAGTTTCTTAAGGTTTGTGAAAGTATGGCCAGGTGGCCCTTAATCCTGTTAACCACACATCTCTCTACTCCCCAATACACCTTCATGCTTCAAAGCTAACTCACAACAATACAATCAGTTTCCTTGCTGATGAAGATCTCGGAACAAGATTCACGGCAATCACTATAAGAATACAGTATCCTTCAGAAAGTTTCAAATGTAATTAAATATTCTAGTGAGCAGGAAAATATTTTTAAAGTAATCCATGGGCAAAAATCAATACTTGATTTCAAAGTTAAATAGCTGTCTATATAAACTGTCACTGTTCAATAGAAATAAAGATTGAAGAAGATGGAGGCAAAGTTTGGTACCTTCTCTGAACAGATGGGAAATTACTGCTCAAATTGGCTTCTCAGTTCCACTCAGCCCCAGGTGCCTTACCCTTTGAAGTTAGCTTTTCCTAGAATATAGCTGTGCCCTTACAATGGGTTTTAAATTTGTGCCCAGTGAACACACATTCTAGTGGGTCAGATGCCCCATGGTGGAAAAACAAAAGCCTCCAAGTTAGGACATTTTTTTTTTTATTTTCTTTTTTCTATCATTCCAATTTATTTTGCCAATTTTAAAATCTTTATTTGGTAAATTTCAGCAGCTTCATTTCTTACTGTGTACAGTGAATGAAACTTTAAAAATATGTGTTTAAAAAAAAATGGTAAAATTAAAGCATGAAGAGATATTAGATGAACTGTAATTAGATCTGTGTTAATAAAACCCTTAGAGATGCCCTTGTTTGCATCCGTTCTGGCTGTCTTGATGACATGAGGTTTCTTAGGCTGGTGACACTCACAGGCATTACTATAGCTTCTGCCCATTAAGGTGACTCAAACCATCTCAGGTCATTAAAGGAGGACATTAAATAGTTATCTCACATAATCCTCTAGCAATATGCAATATACCTATAGAAAAAGCCAGCTGGAAATGTCATTAAGAATGCTCAGGTAATTTGGTTTTGTAGTTTTACGCAGGTTAGTTGAGTAATAAAGGAGAGGATTGGCAAATTGAGGTGTTTGTAGAGATTCTCAGATTACGTTTACATGTTCAGGTGAAACCCTCCCGGTGTCACCACTCTCTAATTCATGTGTGTTTGTCAAATGAAGATCAATCAAATCACACAGCTTTATTTTTCCATTAGCTTTCAGACATCCAGGATTTGGATTCGAATTCTTTGTGACTTTTCCTTAGGCAACAGTGAATAACTAATATGTCATTATGTTTTGTCAGATATTACTGCATCCTTTTATCTTTGAGATTGTAAAAAAAGACCCTAAATGTCTTATTGTGGTGCTCAGTCCTTCCAACTATTAATTCATTTACCTGATCCTGTAATTTAGCTGGTTCGAATTCTGTGAATTATGGTAAAATTAGCATCCTAGTATTTCTGTGAATTACAGTCCTAGTAGTTCTGTGAATTACGGTCCTAGGAGTTCTGTGAATTACAGTCCTAGTAGTTCTGTGAATTACAGTCGTAGTAGTTCTGGGAATTACAGTCCTAGTAGTTGTGTGAATTACAGTCCTAGTAGTTCTGGGAATTACAGCCCTAGTAGTTCTGGGAATTACAGCCCTAGTAGTTCTGGGAATTACAGTCCTAGTAGTATTGGGAATCAGGTCCTAGTATTTCTGGTAATTACGGTCCTAGTAGTTCTGTGAAATACGGTCCTAGTAGTTCTGGGAATTACGGTCCTAGTAGTTCTGGGAATTACAGTCCTAGTAGTTCTGTGAATTACAGTCCTAGTAGTTCTGTGAATTACAGTCCTAGTAGTTCTGTGAATTACGGTCCTAGTAGTTCTGTGAATTACGGTCCTAGTAGTTCTGGGAATTACAGTCCTAGTAGTTCTTGGAATTACAGTCCTAGTAGTTCTGTGAATTACGGTCCTAGTAGTTCTGTGA
>JAVFBW010118964.1:6056-24696 GCA_034783835.1 Mopalia ciliata
AATTTGATTTGGGATCACCAGCTTACCAACTTGTTCATTGAAATACAAAGTATAGCGCTTTAAAAATTTTTCTCAACCTTAAACTTCCGATACTTCCTTCCAAATATAGCATTTGCAACAAATTTTTTTATATTAAACTTTCCATTACATAGCAATGCAAATACATGATGCTTTCTCTTCCAATGTAGCATCATTGACATATAGCATTTGTAATATTTTCTTAACCTAAAGCCCCTCATTACATATAGCAATGTAAATCCCTCATTTTGTTTTCATTTCAATGTAACATCATTGCTATATAACATTGACAACATTTTCTTGACCTTAAGCTTTCAACAGATACCAATTTAGATATATAATATTTTTTCTTCCAATGTAGCAATTGTTAAACTTGAGCTTTGACAGCATTAGCTTGGTAGTCATAGCTGTATATATTGTCGCTTGTCGATTAACGAGGAGAACAACAAATCAATTCTGTCCTTTAAAATTACGCTTTCAATATGGAACAATATGTAAAAGAATTGGTGTCAACCATACGGCATTAATTGTTCGACCTGCTTTTTGTTCGTTATCTACTACCTACCCATTCCTCCATCACAGCAGTGTTTATTCACTTTGTTTTTATTTAATTCCGTAGCCAATATGAGATTGCGCGTTTTGGTTTATTTATGGAAGTTATCCTAGGGTAGACAATCTAAGTCATGTCCTGAATTGTTTTTTTTTTTTATAGAATGCAAACATTCCCTTAACAGAAGATGGCTTGGAACAACTTGTTAAAAAGATCGACACAGACCAAGATGGAAAGATTGACCTCCAGTTAGTATACACATAGTCTGTTTCATATTATGTCCTTTTTGGTAAAAATGATTGTGTTTGTGATGTTGTTGAATATGTCAAACATTGGTGGTAAATTCCATTGATATAACGCATGTTAGATCTACCAATGGCACAAAATCCAAACTCAAATTATTATTATGATCAACATATTTGTAAAAGTAACGGAGCGGAAGTTTAAGCCACCTATTTTTATACTTTCAGAGAGTTAATGGTTGGACACCGTAGGTTCAGTCGGTCAGTTGCTGAAAGAAACCGAGTGGCCAAACTTCATCGAAAAAACGAAGACGCTTCATTGAGAATGTTACGGAAAATTATCAAGAAACTTTTAGTTGAAAGGAACGACAAATTAAAAGAAACGAAAAGTGATGCCGAGGGAAAGACATCATCGCTGAAGCTTAATCACAAGATGTCCGTGTCAGATTCCGGAAAATCTCGTCGGTCGTCGAGGCGATCCCGAGTATCAGTCCACCGAGCTCCTGTTTTATCGCCCACCATAGCGGAAGAAAACGAGACTGATATTCGGCAGTAATTTCTTCCAAGACACCTGCAAAAGTCAACTTAGCAATTTCTGTGATATTTATGTTTTCTTAGCCATATTTGACAATATAATGACAACAAAAATACGATTTTTGGAACTACCAGCACAATATGAAAGCTTTATATCCTCTGATCTTCAGGATCCGTTTACATCTCTGTACCAAATGTTATTTGACGAGGATACTACGTTTTATAAAATAATAAAAGAAGCTGTATAAAACAACAACAACATATTTTGTTCATCTTTCGATCCAAATGATTTTAACATTCAGATAATAGCCAACTTTATAAATAGCGAAATGATAAGATTAGATTGGTGTTTGGCGCTTTGCTGAATCGCATTTATCTTACATATCCAATTGTAAATAGCCACACTAACACATCCTAAAATGGGAAGATTTTGCTACAGAAAAAAATAATGTTCCCCCCTTAGTCAACAAAGCACGACTGTGTACGACACACACTACCATTAGCTTTAAGCCCGCAGCAGAAGTTGGCGTGTCGGATTAGGCCACTAATCCTACTACCTTGTACCGCCCAGGGGTTCGAGTCCACTGTTGCCATCATGGCATATATAGGATTAAGTCACATAATGTGGATCCGGCAATCGCAAGTATTTTTTGCAAGGTTTCCTCCCGGTTTTCCGGCGCATTTAAGTAAAGAACAGTGTAAAATGGACTATCAGTCTTCATAAAAGCTAAATACAACGACGTTAAAACACAAACAAACCATTAGCCACAGGACTGAAGGTTAAAGAATATTTCCTTGAATTATTTCAAGCTACTGTACAGATGAACCCAAGTCACAATCAACTGATTTACCATGCAATTAATGACGGCCTAACATCAGCAAGGACAGGACAGACGCAAGGCATCACAAAATGGATCGGTTTTTTGTTGCAGCTTCGCTTCATGAAAACCAGAATGCCAATAGACACATACTGTCAGCTATCTTTTGAATTAACAAATTTTAGTAACACATTTGAAGATGTTTCAATAAAAAATGTTTATTATTCATTTTTGAGGTGTTACATTTTTAAGAAAGGAGACATATATTTAGTAAGGTCTTAATCAATCGACCACATGACTAGAAAATGCCTAATAATTTAAATATAACAAATATTCTAAAGGCCATAGGAACGTCGATAAATCAATAGAATATTGGTTTGGTTGCGTTCCATAATTCGGCACCTTCTAAGATTTCCCAGCGAATATTTCGAGGAATCTTCGTCACTGAGTTTTCTTTCGGTGATTGAGGTTGTTTTTAATGTATTTCGACTATTCAGAATCTCATTTCAGTGATGGAGGTTCTGTTAAATACATTTCGACAACTCAGAATTCCCCGAATGATACCACAATATAAACGAGAATCTTGTGAGATGACATGACAGGATAGAATATATAAGAAGGCTTTCCAAAGCAATCAACCCCACAATCTCTTATATCCCGTCTATTTCTGGCTTATTTGGCTATTCCTCGATCCTGATCTAGAAGAAGACATTGGAGGTAAACGTAATTTGTCTATCAACATTTGAGACAAAGAACGTTCGAATGCCACATCCCTGTTCCGATGCCGTCTCGACTTTCGGTTGTACTCTTTCTGTCCATGGATTAACTCCCTTGCACAAAGAAAATCAAACAAATTGTTAGTCAACTGTTTCAATGGGTCACTGTCATAAGATATCTAAAGTTATTTGGTGTGTTAAAACAACCATTAATCATTTGCTTACAATTTATACGCCCTGTTTTTAAAGAAACTAGAAAAAATATACCTTAATGTGATGCCCAACTGGACCAAACTCAAATTACATACAGGCTATTATAGGTGCTGGCTCATAAACCAGACACAAACTTAGGTTTGAGAAGAAGTAGACTACTACTGAGAATATAGAACTTACTCATAATCCACCAGGCCATCTCGATTGATATCTAGTTTTTCCATAAGAACATCCAGAGACCACGAGCTCAGAGAAATACCAGCGCTCTACAATATAAACAAACAGGAGCACATCAACAACAACAGCAACAACAACAAGAACACAAAGATAAATAAAGCCAGCTTAAACATCCTTTACAAAACTGGCAAGTAATTTGAGTTGTGAACATGTGTGATCTCCACAAATGGTGTATGTTTAACGGTTAACATTAAATGTCCAGTAGCGTTAATAAAATCTTATTTTCATCTGATAATACATGTCTTTAAAATATGTTTCCATCAAATGAAATGCTTTTGTTTTTTATATTTGATTTAGTAATAAAAATCGATTTCAAATTGTGAAAAATCTAAGGCAGTTGAATGGTCAAAAGCTTGATGACGTATGCATATGGGGAAAAAGTAATTGTATAAACTCCATACGGCTAAGTCACAACTCTTGGCGGGAAAATCTTAATTGCGTGATATATATTGATTAAAACATAACTGTTTGTGATAATTGAACACAATGGGAGTCTCGTAATGTTCCAAAAAGGGCATTGAAAGCGGTCCTCTGACGTCAAAACGGTCGGGACTTTTTAATGACGTCACAATACTTAAATGTGTGTGACGTCAGGTAAAACATCCACTACCACGAATGTACTGACGTCTGAGGACCGCTTTTCAAGGATAAAATTACCTCCCTTGCCAACTTACCGAGACTCCCATTAGCTTTATTCATTACGAAACTGACCACAACAGGTCAGCAACTTAACAGGTGTTCTACCCACTGAGTAGTTTAACCGAGTATAAAGTTGACTTTATTGAAGATGAACACTATTTTGCAGATGGTGGATGTATAGACATGTGTGTTGGTAATAGAGACGTTTTGTACGTACATCTAGTCCTGCTTTGAATTCATTCCTGGTCAGTGAGTTGCTTTGATCTTTATCCAATGAGTTGAACAAATCAATTAGTCGTAAATTCCTACTCTTAGTGTATTGGAACAGTAACAGAAGTGGATCGTCCGTGTTAAAGACGTCTTGTTTGGAAATGTCTCTGTTCTCGGTCTGGGATACAAGCTGTCCATGAAGCACCATAAGAGGTCTACCAGTCGCCTGGATCTCGGCAAGTATGGACTGGAACTCGTTGTCAACAGGGATGTCCTGAAGTGCAAGTTAAAGGTCATGGCATTCAACGGATGTACATGGTAACATAATATATAACAATACACGAGTGGGGACCTGTGTAAATTTTTGTATCAATCACTTGAATATGTTAAAAACATCAACAAGAATAATCATTTCTAAATTGAGTGATTCCGTGAGAGTTTACAGTATTTCAGTTAAGTTCGCACGACTGGAACACTCCAAGTGAAATCCATGTTTTCAATCCAACAAAAACATAATGCACAGGCAAGTCACAAAGCACTTGATTTCTGCAGGAAAATTTATGAAATTAAGCCGTTATCACTCATCGGAAAGATAACTTGAAACAAATTTCATAAAAAAACATTTGGGTCTAGTAAAAATGTCAAAATAAACATAAGGGTCTAAATTGATATTATTACCCCAAAGTTTAGGTTTCATTTTACTTATGGAGATAGGAGATAAAATATATATTACAGTATTGTAATATCAAATTAGATTACCAGAACAGTTTTCGCCATAGTCCGAGACCGTTTCCTGTAAAGGAGTTAGTTTGTCGAAGTGTTCAGAGGTGACGAAAAACGTATCTGCCATAGCAACCTTATATGTAATCAGTACTGGTTATCATGGTAATTGCCTTTCATGAAAGCTAAAGTTCGCTTTGACATTTGTCATTTGCGGTATATATATAGATTAATGAATATAATACTGACTGTCAAATCAAGGTACTCTATTCCGTTCTGTTGCTTCTGTAAAGTCTTAATGATAGAAGTGGCCCCTTCATACGTTATAGGATTATAGCCAATCTGTACAAAAATAAATCGAAGAAAACAACGTTATGCGGAGCTTTGCTTTACATAACTTCTAACTGAATCATTTATTACATTGCCTCTCAGTATTAAACGCTAATCGTTCAATTACTTGTTATCTTTGTAATTAGATATAAATATGTGATGTTGCTGTGACATAACTGTGGCACAGGGCATATAATCATCAGATTCATTTATGCCCCTTAATTTACAAATCTCACTTTAATTCACACATAGATTTATTATTAATATCACTAAAATATGATGTGAAATATAGCTTAAAATAACAAAACTTTAATCAACAAAATGCAATCTTTAATGAATTCATTTGAAGGTTATCATTTTAAGTCATGACAATACCTTTAACGTTTTGAGGCATGTGTTGGAAGATAATCCAGCCAAAATGAAAGTAAAAGCCCGATAATTAATTCTATTTGACGCCAAGTTTAATGACACCAATGTTGTATTCAGCTTCAACGATTTCGCCAGTTCGTAAGACCCGTTCAATCCAAAGCCGTTCCATGCTACGTTCAAACTGGTGAGTGAGGTGTTCATCTGGAATGCATAAAACTTGGTATGTTCGGAAAAGTACGCATTTTATGTGACCCTTAACTCGTTTAAGCTATATCCCGATACTAATTGAGTTCTATTGATCAACTTGATATATATTTTAGAGAAAAGTACTCAGCCCAAGAACTCTATACTCCGTTGTTCTACATCAAAATACAATCCATGCTGGAGTGAGATACCAAAGGTCAATCGGGGAAATCGAGCCTGTGAGAGAGCACAGCGAAGGAGGGTTGGTAGTCCGACATGTAAACCACTAAACCACGCCCTTCCTCTCAATTAATATAGAATACAATACATTCAATTATTTTCAACAATAATCACCACATGTCAGGCATTACGATATTTAAAAACTTTATATACATTTGCAAAAATTGTTTCGATGAACGAATAAAATCATCAAAACGGTTGAACTTGGTAAGAAATATTTTAGATTTAAATTCATCTACAACGTACCTGGAGTGAATGAGCTATAGCAACTGCTCCTCGTTGACGGAGGTGGTTCCAACTTAAGTCCAGACTCTTCAGGTATTTGTTCTCGGCTAAGATAAAAAAGACAACAGAAAACTCACGTTTGTCACACTCGCCGGTAAGCTGACGCTTTCAAAAGCTTACATTTCGCTGTCAATCCAGTTATAGTAATATATAACAACTGAAGCTTTATATGTGAGTAATCGTAGTTCTTGTTTCGGTCTAATTAAATAACAATTGGACAAAGTCAAATACCTAACATAGAAAATTAAAAGTGAAGAATGAATATAGTCCGCAATTACTTTTATTTTAAAATCAATTTAATCTCGAGAAAAAGACAAACAGGAAATGTGTAGCCAGTTAATCATCCCCATCCAAAATAAGTTCAATCGTTCATAGGGGTAAAATAGCCTAATTAAACATGCTTACACTGTTTGGATTAGACTGGTTTTTGGTGATTTATGGAATCGCATTTAAACTTCCTGTGTTGTGGCTGATACTAATGGTTGGTGGAGGTCATTAATTTATGATAAAAGTTAGGGATAAATACTTCTGTTATTTTCTTTTTATGGCGGTTTGAGTCTTATCGTCTATGGCAACGTGATTGGTTTCTCGCTTTAGGGATGGTTTGTTCCCAAATAATTTATGCATGGTAAATCAGTGTTTATTTGCGGCTCCCTTTCTACTGAGGTTTGGTGTTTTTTTTATATTACTGGTTTGTGTCTTCAATAACAAAAATTATCAATGTATATAAAAATTAACGTCAAAAACATACCTAAAACTTTTCCCAACAGTACGCCACCTTTTTCTCGAAATCGATTTTGGGACAGTTTTAACGATTGAAGTGTTGTATTGACCTGGAAACAGACAAAAAAAAAAACGTAAACAGGTCCCTTTTGTTTTGTTCTATATTCAATTTACGCTTATACACCGAACAGATAGTTGTCTATATCTTTACTTTATACTCATACATATATATCAAACAAAAAGTTTTCTATATCGTCATCTTATACTGGAACATCAAGCATATAGCTTGCTATATCGCCGATTTATACTCCTATATCAAACATAATGTTTTTTATATCTACCTTTAGACCATCTGCGAAATATGGAGCCACTTCATCTTCAAATAGGTTATCTGTAAGAAAAATCAATACGAAAAGTTACAAAATAAGAATATATTAATGAACGATATGCCTACTGACCTGCAATGATCAACACTAACTTATAGCCAAATGAGGAAGCCCATAGTTGGAATAAGCTTGAACCTGAATTAGCTGCTGTTGCCGACGACTCAAACCAAAAATTACCAAACGAACACTAAAGCTAATTTCAGTTGTTGAAGAATGGCGGACTTACCAGAAGCATCCAGCTCCAACAAGGCAGTGTTTTTAGAGAGGAATTCTCCTAGCATACAAGCACCTCTCAACTGTAACTGATTACCGGATAATTTCTGCAATAACCATCAATACATTCAATTATACATTTAATTAAACTGAATACCGCTGGAATATATTGTAATTTTTTTAAAAAGTTGCTGGCAGTATTTATAACAGACTTATCTCAAAACTTTCTTGATCAAGAAAAAAAAAAATAAAAAAATAAACGGAAATGAAAAATGATCGTTGATCGCGTCCCGGAAGACGCATAGAGACCAACCCTTTTGCTTAAAACCGGAAACGGGCTTACCTCCATGAATACGTACAGTCCGCTTGGTCATAAACCTAGTGCCATTTTAATGTCTACATGTAGTGATATCCGCTAAAACAGCGTAAATTGTGCGGTCATAGCAAGACAAATTACAACTGTATAAATACACTGGAACTATGCTTTGATGTAATTCAGATGTACATCAATCCGATTGCTTTTTTAAAAGACACCTGTCACCCAAATCAAACGAACAAAAACATTATAAAGATACTAACAAGTTTAAAATTGTTCAATTTTATGTTGACCTACATAACCCATTTTTGAATTTGACAGCACCTTCGTCACTTCCTGGCAAGACAGTAATGGTGGTGGTTTATCTCAAAGTTCCCAGTTTGCGTTAAAAAGCTAGATGGTACTTGATGGTTACAACATGAGAACAAACTGTGTAAATAATAAGTGCATTACGAAAGGTTATAAATTGATAATAGATGGATGAGCAGTCTCAAAAAAGCATAACAACCTAAATACATAATGAAAGAAAAAAAAAAAAACCCAGCGCAGATCAGTTTCGCTTACCAGATACTGTATGGAACGATTCGGTCCCAAAGCTTGGAGAACACAATCCAGTGCGCTTGCGTCAAGCAGACAGTCATGAATTTCTAACCTTGAGATTGTATCGGCATCCTATTATAAAGGCCGAGAACAAAAAACACAGTGTAAGTACTGGTATGACACAGCTTGATACATCCTGTGCAATGCGTTAACCAAAATTTTCAGCAGAATGCAAACGAAAAGATTTATAAGGTACCGATATTAAATTAAAAAACTCAAAGAATAAAATTTATTTGTTCTTATTTGGCATAAATTATCTCCTGTCCTGTTTTGCATTTTGGAATATTTTTATTTGTTAAAAAAATTTTCTGCTTTTATTTTGGGTGAAAAGTCAAACATTTTTTTTGCAATATTCGATTCAGTAGAAAACGTGCATGTTTCTCAAGTTCACACTCTATCACAGACATACTCATCACTGAGAGTAATTGCTTACCACGAGTGTTACAGCTAAAGCTCTTAATCCCCGAGAACCGATTGGATGGTTTTGGAGGCAGACCACTGACGTCAAGAGCTGGCGCCAAACGTGACGGGAAGGTGCCACTGACAACCGTTTACATGCGGAAATGTAGACAACCTGAAGAGAACTATGAATAATTTGTTCCACTGTATCTGTGGAAAGAAACAAATACTACAACTTTTTCTCTACAAAATCGAGACAATCTGCAGAGACAGAACATTGCTCATAAAAGCAAAATTGTGGTTACGACGTGAAGGTTTCTCCTTATCTACAGTATATTGAATAGTGGATCAAAAATACTAGAAAACATTAGATCAATCAAAATTCGGCAAAAAAGTGGACTTATCTGAAATCGTTGTACCATGCAGAATACTGTTAGTTTTTTTTGTTTAATTAATTGCAGCTTAATCACTTCTTAAGATTTTTACTCATATGATGGCTCTCCATCAATCAACAGATCGCTCGGTCGGTCGGCAGACCGTTAACCAATCAACAGATCGCTCGATCGGTCAGTCGGCCGGCCGGCCGTTCGTTAGCCAATCAGCTTATCGTCAGAGAGGGCGGAACACCTTGTTTGTTGACTGTGTAATCAAAAAAAGTAATGGATTTGTGCTAAACCTTTTTATTTGAGAGTACTACTCAGCTCTATACTCCAACATGAAGTTAAGTTGTGCCTTCAGTTTGTTGTGAACATTGAGGAAATGTCTTAGAATTCCATGTTCAAAATTCCAGCTGATTGCAGTTCCGCCGAAGTCTTTGTGGCCTACCCCGGTCTACTGACTGGGTCAAACGGTCGAAACTCAGAGGCTGGATCAAGCCCAGACTATCAACACTATAGTAAGAGTATGCTGTTTATAAAATGCGGTTATGGTCGCCATTTACATCTGAACGGTCAAACAATCTCAGTACCAAGCAATGCAAGCCATGAAATAGAATGAGCTTTTATGAGGAGAATTGGTTACATTCATAACCCATTTCTCATTATGCTAAGGTTATAAATGTCTTGAATCATAATCCGATACAGTTGTTAGTGTAATCTATCTTTAACGGTTATGGTGTATTTAAACAAACCATTTTCATCCTCAGTTGGAAACCAATCAGTCCCAAGACCGAAGAAATAGTCTGACGCTCGTGTTTTAATAGGTGGGGGTTTGGTGTGGTGTTTCAATCGTGGTATTTCTCTTGGTGGTAGGAGCATGGTCATTTCCCGTCGACTGTCGGCTCCAGTGGCTGGCCACAGATCTCTGAATACTGGTAATGTGTTTCTCTTCAATAAACGTCTCTGTTTGATTTCTGGGTGTATGCTGGACCCAATCTTAACCTCCACTGTAGAACGGGGTTTGATGGCAACAAAATCCAATAGTGAATCTGCTCTTTCTAAACCGGTCATTTTGTTCTAACTCTGTAAAGTTTTTTCCAAAATAAAAAAACAATGATATAAATATATCAAATGAAATATAAATCAATAAATACATACAAACGAGTAATGAATAGAGTGGTTAACACATCGCATAAGTACTATTGTTCCAGAAATCAAACAGCTCATAATTCGACCAGAGGCTGCTCTCTGCTGAAAATAATTATGTTATATAATAACTGTACACGATCAACTGAAGTCAAGAATTACTTGTGGTATCCATATCGACGATATACTAAGTGAGTTTAGTTATATTGAATTAACATATATATTCTAAAATACTTTAATAACCTTAAACAGGAAACCGACATTGTTTGTACAGTCATTATATATTTATACGAAATATGCGCAAATAGAAATACTTAAAGGAAGTTCATACTTACAGTAGCTTATATAACATTCAGATTCCGCTACAAAAACTAGAATCCTAGCCGGCCCGCAGTTGTTTGACAGCCCATATAGTAAAATAAAACAGTAAATTATCCGCCGAATCGGGTGTCTCAAATTGTCGTTATAAGAAGACTTAATGATTTTTGTTATACACTGAATTTGTTCAAAGCTTCATGCATGCAGCTTGAGTACTCTATTCCGGACCAAAGCGGTTATTGTACTATTCAGTATGCAGAAACGGTTCCGATTTTGATTTAACGTATCAAATTGCAGAGAAGAAAAAAGATTATTCGCTGAGGTAACAGTTTGCAATGGGCTTGACAGAGTTTGCATTAGCTGAATGGAATTGATTTTATATCAGGGAGAAATAAATGGATTGGCTTTATTTGATTTTAACCCCCTATTGTTGAGGTGATAATTTGCTGCTGAACAGGTACGCTGTTCCAGCCAAGACAAATCTTGTTCGCTGAAAGACAACTGGAGGATATAACATATCGACGGTCAGAACGAAACCAGTTATTGTGACTGTTTGTTGTAATTATTATAGTAATTATACATTATCATGTCAGACAACTGGTTTTAAAGAGAGGCCGTATTCACAATTCATATAAAGGTCTACAGTCGCAATGTATTATATAATAGTGACCTTGGTCGTTATATAGTAACATTAAGAACAACACTTCTACATAAACAAACGTTAATTAAATAACATTTGGGTTAGTTTGTATAATAATTCTCTGTTTTATGTTTTTATTATCAAATGCCTATTCACCATGCCCACTATATAGTGTGCAATCATCATTACTTCATGCCCTCTGGCTAAAGGTAGTCTGTTGAAGACTAGCAATGCTGTCTTCACTTAGCACTGGAGGGAAATTAACTTTCCGAGATTATGGAAACGCTTCACATCTTGGTTTGTGCTAGTGTCAATTATTATTGGAATACACCACCGTCATATAAATGAAATATCCTTAAGCACGGCGTAAAACATCAATCAATTGACTGTTCATATTATGACATAAAAGTTGGTTATGCTACATGTCTGCCTTTATATCCCTGTCGTCAACTTAAATAAAGGTTCGTGATCGCTCTTACTAGAGTCGTGCACCTTAGACTGTTAGAGCGCTGGTGCAGCTAGTCAGAGATCCGTGTGTTCGAATTCTGGTACAGGCAAGCCATATTTTATTTATTTTCTTTCGCTACAATAAAACATATACAAATATGTCGCATGCCTTCTCTCGAGAGTTATGAGTATCATTCTTAACAACTCAAGACAAATATCCATTAGAGAATTGTCTCTGGTGTGATTCGTCTTGATAGGCATTTCTATGGCAGTGCAATTAATGTTTGAAAATGCCAAAGTTATAGGTTATAACGTGTCTTCCGCGAGTGTTAAATTAATTATATTCGAAAGCAGTACTACAATTTATCTGTTCAAGTAAATACAGCCGTCTGTTCAAAGACGAACTTATTTCTGTGGAATTGAATCGAAACTGGACAAGCGATAGGCTATCTTCGCAGTATAGGCCTACTAAAACTTTGTTGTGGGTTAACTTGAAAAAAAAATCCCAAAAAACAAACAAAAACAAACAAACAAAAAAACAAACTTGTGTTTACATTTAATACTATAACAAATGCATGATATTAAAATAATTTACACTTACCCATTTCATCTTCCTGGGAAAAGGCTGATATATCCGCTAACTCGATGGGGATGTTCATGCCGTGACTCACCTTTTCTTAGAAAGCTCGTAGTGGCATATATGAAATAATTTCTCTCTATAGTTTCGTATACGCCATTCTATTGATTTACGTTTATTTTAATTTACTTCCAATTGCCAGTTTACACAGAAGAGGAAAGTTGTTGATCTCGAAAAGTTCGGAATAGGTAACCTTAGTTTGTTTCCGTATAGGCGACGTTAAATGCAGATTCGTTAGATTCAATTTGAGAGATACCTCGTGCCCATTACATTTGCTATGATGGTATCTTAAAAAAAAACACGTAAAAGTATTTTTATTTTACAAATATTTCAAATGCGTTTTTTCACTTAACTCTAGTGGACACGGTTTAAGATATCTAGGGGTTTGGAGTTGACATAACGGCCTCGTCACACTCGGGTGTTGTCTCAAGGTTAACCGCAGCCAAAAATAGGACGTCCAACTTAAATTCTCTACCTGCCCCAAAATACAGCTATTGCTATTTTCTTAGGGGGCGAGAATTGTGTTGGCTCTCAGCAGAAATGGATAAGGTAGGTCTCCCGAATATTTGCAAATTACAGCGGACACAATTGGAAACAAGTGTTTATTCGGTTTTTAAATACGATATTGCTCAGTAGATACCAGCCTCTGCTTGTGAGTTGGCCATTTGCCACTTTTAAAGGCTTGTTATTGTTGGTATATAACGTTACTTACACATGACAATGCTTATAATGTATAAGCAATTATATTTATTTTTATGTTTTCTATTTTTATTATGGTTTTTGTCGTATTTATTGGTAATTTATTATGATAGCGTGCCAATGGATGAAAGATCCCGAACTTCCGAGGCCTTAAGCCAAACATTATGGCAATATACGAAAGAACTAGGGTATTCTTAGATTGTGCTTATATAAAGAGTAAAATTACAGACAAATGACGGCATGCCAGTGTAAACTACCCTCGAATTCACTAACATCAAGCACTGACAAGACCGAGAAATGATAGATAGGACAGTGACAATAAGCAGGACAAAGATTCCACACACAGATCGGTTTCTTGTTGCATTTGAATCATGTTAGATATGCCCTAAGCGGATAACGGTTTAGCAATTTACTGTTATAATATGATGTTTTAATTTAACCCAAATTTGTATGTTCTGTAAACATGCCATGTAGCAAAATGATGAAATAATGTAATTTATGAATTATTGTCAAAACTTTAAAATGCTCATATTGGTCATTACATACGGTACATTAACTTACACCCTAAGCCATATTATTCACATATACAGCATTTAGAACAATATTCTCTAGCCTGTCCTTGGGTTGTTTTCAATTATTGTAAAACTTCACTTAGTCTGTTTGATACGATAACGTTATTAGATACTCCTGATAAGTCGCAACATGCATTTAGATCTGAAGCCACCAGGGGTCGGTTGTTCGAAGCGCTACTAAATTTAATCCGCTATTAGATGACGTCTCGCCATGTTCAAGGTGTATCTCTAACCCAGTTTCAGCGATTTAATCTGGTGTTAGCGGTTATAGTCTTTTTTAAGCCACTGGACCCAGGATAACAGGAATTTCCGTCCAACCACCCGCCATTTTGTTTTGGAAAAAAAAAGTTTGAAACACTAAAACAAGAACGGTGCACATATGCGTTATAATTTAAGCCCTGTAGTGGCATGATTAACCATGCCACTACAACCGATATGGTTACCCAACACATGTCCCTGCTTTCTAATCGAAACAGCTTTCTTTTCGCCACGATTTTGACTTAGGTGTGAAGGTTGTGATGAGCAATTCTGTGGTGTTTTAATGAATAACGTTCTATTTAATATGGGATTGCAACACACAGGGATAGGTAGCTCAGCCTAATCCAGGCCCAATCCACATAAACTCAGGTACTCGGTATTGTTCTCATTCGTCCGTTTCCGTAAAGATTCGGGAAAACTGCTGAATTTGATAACCATGTCTAAACATCGCTCGGCCATTTCCGACATGACTTGATAGTTGTCAATGCCCATGTGCATTACTATGGCTTAATCCCAGGTCAAACAAACTACATTCTGCAGTACCGATCACCTTTAATTTTCTTTCAAACATTTTAATTCCAGAATGACGTTTTCAGTAAACCAGTATCAGGTGGCAGGACAGTAGTGGTAGCTGTTGTGGCGAGTACCTTGTCAATAGTCCTTTGTCTGGTTTTAACCCTGTCACTGTTTTACAGCACCGACACCTGTCAGCACACAATCACCCACAGATCTCCAGAGGTGAGTACTACATGTGTAAATGGTGGATGTCCCTTAACGCATCCATGTTATAACCTCACAATTTGTTTCTACCACTTATTTAAATGTTTTATTGCAAGATGTCGATTTTTTTAATGATTGCTACACACTATGCCTAAGTGCATTTCACTTACATTCAGTAATCTATATATTCCAACGGCTAACATCAACATCTCGTCACATTCCTAACATAAAGAGTCATTTATATACGCTCTTTTGGAAAATCTCCAAATACCATTGACCAAATAAACCAACTACGAGGGCCCGGCTGCTTTTTAGAAATATGTTTACCTGGTAAGTATCTCAATAGGGTGCCACTCAGCTGGTCAACGAAAAAACAAAACATAATACAACGAAATGCAGCTTATATATCAAGTTACTCGAGTTGACATTCAGATGGTTAGACCATTTCAACCAGTGGTTTTGTACTCTTTGCTCAACAAGTTATTATTACATCTTCAGACAATTTCATTAAAAAAACTTCACATTTCTCAACTTTCCGTCCTGGAAAAGGCGGCCTTACAGCCCAATTGATTAAATATACCACCCAGGAGAGATACTATAATAATTTATATCTTTAGACAGACAACTACAGGACACATAACCTGGATGACTTAAATAAGTTATGGAATAATCCACCCAAATCAGGTCCATATTGCCTGTTCTCCCACAAATCACCAAGGTAACAGAACTTTCAAACCAACCAGGCACTTTTGATGAATTTGAAATAGCCACTTATTAACAGGCCTTCTTGTGTAAACAGATATTTGATGTTGAGGTTTGGGAAGTGGGCGGCTTGGCTTCCGTAGTGATAGACGACAGAGAACAGATGATTCTGACCGAAACTCGAGAGAGAGTTGGAATACATCATACTGTAACGATACAAGATTATAACAAGGTTAGTGGGCGGGATATTAGCCAGATTGATTGAATGATTGATTTATTTGTGTTTTACGCCGTGATTAGGCGTATTACACTTAAATGGCGGCAGTGTATTCGAACAGTAATTGAAAATTAAACAGCAAAGATGTAAAGTGTGTTGTCGGAGGTTGGAAAGCTAATTTTCTTCCAGTGCTAAGCAAATACCGCATAGCTTCTCTTTAAACAAACTACCCTTAGCCAGAGGGCGAAATTAGCAAGGCGTTGATATATTAACTATGGATACTTCGGGCACATCACTGGCAAATTATATATGGGAACGATTGACCTTTAAAGCCCTAAAGCCTTTCTAACGACTCGCAACTTGTATGAAGTTAGAAATTATTTTCCTTAACCACTTTACTTCATTGCAGGGCTTGCAAGCGATCAAGGACGTAAACAGACAGCAATGTTTCGTACTTCCGGTGTTTGGTAGATTCAGCGAGGTCCAGCAAGCATCTCGTAAAAACAATGTACGTTTTCTTGTCCTTTTTGACAAGATTCTACTGTTCAATTACACGCCAAAAAATTCAAGACCATAAAACTGTTTGTCAGCTGGATAAAATTGGAATGCATTTTTTGATTATACATTCATCGATCATAATTCCACATTGCCCTTTTCGATTACTTACCATAAATGCAGTGTTGGGATGGTGTATATGCCTTGATCTGAATATAATAAAATTTATTAATTGATTTAAAACAACAAAAAAAACACTTTTTCTTAAAAAAACTTATTAAAAAAATTTATTTAACAGTCGAATTTGGAGGTTGACCAATCAGCTCAGTTAGAGTTAGTGTCCACAGTAGAACCCGTACCCAGTGAGATACTTCCGGTAGTGGCTGGAGAACACATTGCAGAACTATGTACCGGAATCAACACGTTCTGGTTAATACACCCTGAAGGTATGCATCACGAATAACCACTAAACAGTCTCAAGGCGCATGCTCACGGTGCGATTTGTGGTTACAAATTTGGGGGATTCCCATTAATGTAGCGTTTTGATTATAAAGAAAAAAAATGACAAACTAGTCGACCAATGAAAAAGCAGGTACTAGTTGACACAACAAATCCTTTCGCGTGTAAACCTAACTCATATTCCAAATGATGATCTTCATATATTACTTAATAAATGTTAATTGTTAAGAATATCAAATAGTGTGCAACAGTTTCATTAGACAATGTTATTAATAAAAAAATTGAAGATAGACACATTTTTAACATGTTTAGACTAGACTTATACAAAACAAATGGTGTATATACTTATCGGGATATGTTGAGAAATATGTTAGTTATGGTCGACACACCCATATTGTGTTATAGTCCTGTCTGTCCAAATTTAGCATGTTCAACACAGTCGATAAAATAGCCTAAGAACATTCATTTTTTAAATGTAAATAAATAAATATATGTAGCTATCGTGGCACGAATAAGCGAAAACAAACAAGTATAACCACACTATTACTTTGTTATGGTGCCATGTTAAAAGTACTTGTTCAATCCTCGAGTTTTGCAGGTTAATAGTACTTGTAAAAATTGTCGAGTTTTCCATGTTAAAGTGGTTTACTTGTACAATCGTGGAGTTCGTGTTATTAGTGGTAAATTTGTACAGTCGTTGAGTTTTCCATGGTAATGGTACTTGTACAATTATGGAGCTTTGTATGTTAATAGTGGTTAACTTGTACAATCGTCGAGTTTTCCGTGGTAATAGTAGTTAACTTGTACAATCGTCGAGTTTTCCGTGTAAATGGTGATTAACTTGTACAATCGTCGAGTTTTCCGTGTTAATAGTGGTTAACTTGTACATTCGGCGAGTTTTCCGTGTCAATGGTACTTGTACAATCGTCTAGTTTTCCATGTTAATGGTACTTGTGCAATGGTCTAGTTTTCCATGTTAATGGTACTTGTGCAATCGTTCAGTTTTCCATGTTAATAGTATTTGTATAATCGTCGAGTTTTCCATGTTAATATTACTTGTACAATCGTCGAGTTTTCCATGTTAATAGTACTTGTATAATCGTCGAGTTTTCCATGTTAATATTACTTGTACAATCGTCGAGTTTTGCATGTTAATAGTACTTGTACAATCGTCGAGTTTTTTAAATAGTACTGGTACAATACTCGTGTTTTCCATGTAATAGTTTTTTTACTTGTAGCATCGTTGAGAGGATAAACCCCTTTATGGAATACCGCAGACCATTATATATTTAGTTATTAGTACTATTATTTGTTTACAGGATCTAGGAGGATAAAGCGATGGGATTTCGAACTCGAAGCCACAATTTTCGGATTTCAAATATCAATCTCCATTAAAGGCGATTAAGTATCGGGGGAAAATAACATGATGTAGAAGAAATGTGATTGAACAGTTAGACAATTAATTTAAAAAGTGCATTTTGTGAAATAAAACAATTTATTAAAATAATTTAAATCACTGTCGTCGAATTCGACTATGTATTAAAACAAATAAAACTTCGGATGTAGAATCAAATTTGGTATGGCTTTATTCAATTATTTGAATATTTCAGGAGTGTCTGCATGGAATAATATATTGTTAACCGAACACGGACTAGATACAAAAATATCCCGTTGCATGTATGTGGAATGCAAATCATTTCTGAATCGTTATTGGCACTTTACCAATGTCTCATCATATATAGCAAATATGTAATTGTTAATAAACGAAAAGAGTTTAAATTTGGGTTTCTGTTGCACTGAACCAATGACATGTATGATTTGTTCCAACACTGGAGAAAAAATATATGCTATCAACTATAATGGAGAAAAAAGCTCTGCCATTTCATCCATTTCGCATTTTCTAGTTTTCTCTTAGAAAAATATGGTTCTTATGGAACCTTTAAGGTTCTTCAGTCAAGGTTCTGGTGGAACTCTTTAAGGTTCTTCAGTCATGGTTCTGGTGGAACTCTTTA
>JAVFBW010118965.1:0-15142 GCA_034783835.1 Mopalia ciliata
GGTTTGATAATAAACCGAAATATTGAGTCAATATGAATTTTTCATCTTTCTTTGGAGTAGTCACCTTACTCTATTATTTTAAGCTTGTCAGTGGAAAGTCTAATAACTCTATAGACATTTATAGTTTTGTAGAAACTTCGGGATTTCAGAAGCTCACACAAAGTGGGTTATACACTAGTTATCAAGTCTTCTCCCCAAATATTACAAACTAAATCGAGGACGTTCCTTTGTGGTAAGCGAGAGCGCTTGCATATTTGCATTTGCCTGTCTGGCTCACTCTCTTCTAGTGAATAAAATGTATGTAAATTTTTAGAGCACTATTGTTCCAGAAAATAAAAAAAATTAACATGAAAATAAAATTGAAATCAAAGCGATGTTATTATGGTGCCAATTCATCTTTCTAAGCTTTATATTAAGATATATCCTATCAAAATTTAGTCCACAAATACTATCCATATAACAGTAATAAGACTTCCTGTCATGGCTGCTTGTCCTCTATTAACAGTGTCTGGCGTCTTTCTTTCCGATCAATTAAACTTGATTGTTATAGACGAAGGATTAATGGATATCTACCGGTTGATGTCGCCCAAGTTGTTCTTCGTGGGTAATTATTTTAAAATCTGCCGGAAGCTATTCAGTCTGTCAACGAGGAAAGGGGTTTCTTCTTGCCTTGAACTTAGATGCTGTAGTTGTATGACAAATAAGCTCTATCGAATAGGCAGAATCTGTTTTTATATACATACAGATTAGATGTGTATAAATACAAACCCAAGAAATTCTGTGTCTTTTTTTTAGCCAAACTGAATTCAGAGTTAGAACTGTATCGTTGCAACAAGATGAATTAGAAAAACTCTTCTCGACAAGAAGATATTTCTATTTAATAAAACATTCGTCTTGTTTAAAAAAATGGAAATGAGATTGATATAGTTTTCCTGCTCAAAATAGTGGTAACTAAATTAGTAATCTGTGATACCACGGAGGAACTGTGACCACACTGCGGAAATACTATATCAGTCTGTTTGTACATCAGGCTCAATAAAAAGTAGCACATGGTTTCTGCTCGGATTTTTGTTTCTAAAATAAAAATAAAAAAGGACCCCCCCTCCCTCCACTCACCCACCCTTAAAAAAAATCAAGAAAACGGAAATGAAATAACAAACTTTTTAATTCTGAAAGTTGACCTTCACTGGTAAATTAGATGAAACTTGGACAAACAAGCTTGAAATCGTAAAACATAGGAGTGCGTATCAACTGGTTTTTCTGTAGTATAGTCAGCACTTATTTCATCGAATAACCAACTTTATTCCAATATGTTTAAAAAATAAAGGTAAACACGCTTATCTTCGTTTAAAAATATAAATGCTAACAGTTTTGGCCCGCGGCCGTTTCTCAGTGATAGCGAGTGCGCTTCCTGAGCTAAACATGCTTCGATTTACCGTTCACGGGTTTGAGTCCTCCTTTCGACCACCAGGTATATGAGAGAGTCACAAGTTGTGGCTCAGGCAATTGCGGGGTGGTTTTTACGAAGTCTCCTTCCGGTTTCCACCATAATAAGGCTGTATACAGTGTGAAGTGGACAATCCGTCGTCATATAAGTGAAATACCCTTGAGTACGACGGTAAACACCAATCAAACAAACAAACAAACAAACACTCATATACCTGAGGGCGACATGCGCACTCAAAGCCTTGAGCAACACATCGATATCGAATGATAAATAGGCCGACACGTTAACCACCAAGTCCAAGCCGAGGCTGAGATTTCATGAAAGTATATGTACCCTGTGCAACGGGAAGCTCAATACAACTCACAGCATCTGACCACCCTGACCTGGGAATGAATCGGCGGGTGAATCTGGCCTCGGTTGGCTCTCCTTAATATGTCTAATGGTATTGCGGCCTTTCATATTCTTAAAATGTCATTGACAATTGTGTAAAGCCTGGCCATAATCTTCCTTTCAGTTTATGCTTTCAACATTGATATATCAAACTATAAAATAGGCAGATAAAACTCAAATAGAGCATCCAAGCATAGTATTGCTAGTGCTTCCTTTTGAGTTCAAATGGCCTCAAAATCCTGACACCAACTTCCGGTTTGTTAAGATGCAGTCAGGCAATGAACTCGAGACGATAGTTAACCGGAAGTCCCATTCTTGTCCAATAGCGAACATATCGATCTTAATTCAAATCACAAGTAGAGTGCCTTTGATTCCCTGCTGAAAACACCATTTCATCTAATAAGAT
Organism: Mopalia ciliata; assembly: GCA_034783835.1. Classification (NCBI taxonomy): domain Eukaryota; kingdom Metazoa; phylum Mollusca; class Polyplacophora; order Chitonida; family Mopaliidae; genus Mopalia; species Mopalia ciliata. Next base: position 2,244 of record JAVFBW010118965.1, read on the forward strand.
TAATGTATTTTTTTTCAGACGAAAGGGCTGCACTGATCTGGGGGTATTTTGGTGCGGTTTTAAACTAGCCTAGAAGTCACTGGAAACACCACTGACAGAACAGAGTAACAACAAGACTGACAGCTTAAAACCCAAAACGAAGTGAACAAAAAGCTTTATTCAGAAATTAGCATCTGACAGATGTTCCTCTCTTGCATGTTTTTCTCAAAACACTCACTAGTAATCGGCGACCAAGGGGTTTCCTAGTGGCTCACCCCTGTCCCATTTGTCCAGCTGCCTTAACTGGTATATCTGCCCTGAAAGATAAATGCCGATGAAAAGGGCTTATAGCATCAAAATTAACATTGACCGTCATACTCTGTCCAATCATTTCTTAGAGCACTTGGAGAATAAGGCGACCAACAAAGCCAAGCAGCACCAAGTAAGTAACACTTACTGTTTTCGTTGATTTTGTTTCCTTTAAAATGGCCTCCATACCCAGACGTCTACTTCCGGTATTGTTAAGATGCATTCAGGTAAAGGGTTAGAAACGATAGTTAACCGGAAGTATCATTCTCGTCCAATAGCTAAGATATCGATCGTTAATCGAATTTCAAGTAGAGACGCCTTTGAGCTTTTGTTTGTCGGAAGAAAACAGCCTTTGATATGATAAGATTCATTCGGTTCTTTCGGGCGGAATTGCTACACTGTGAACGATGGGTGACTTGGTGCTTTTATAACCACCCTAGATGTCACTACCATGTTATTATTTTATACATGGGGAAAGAGTACGCCAATTTTCCAAACAACGCTTTAAATACATGAACCGCATTTTTTTGGAAAATGGAATTTAATTATTTAACATAGATTTTTTCCGATTGAAACCCAAATACCAGCGGTATTTATTTCCCAGATGTCTTCACAAGTGTACTGACATTTTGTTCTATAAACAAGATAACCACCAAACGGCGTAGAGATTCGAATATTATCCTGGTTACCTTGCTCTGTCAAATCATTCCTAAAAAAAACCCCCAAAAACCCCAAAAACAAAACAGCCAGCGCAATCAAGCAATACGGAGTAACACTAACATGTGTTTAGCTTGTCACGATTCCTTTTAATTTCAAATGGCCTTCAAATCCAGACACATACTTTCGTTTATGTTAAGATGGAATTCGATGTGGGTAGGTAAAGAAACGACATTTAGCCGGAAGTATCATTCTTGTCCAATAGCTCACATTTCGATCCCTAATCAAATGTCAAGTAGAGACGTTTTTGTGTTTTTCTTCTCTCGTGAAAACAACTTTTGATTTGATAAGATTCATTTCGTTCTTTTCATGCGAAATTGTTACACTTTGATCTATGTTTTAAACCACTAAAATGTAATTTTCAACAGCAATAGCTAGACAGGACATTGGTAAGACAGTACATGAAGAAACCGAAACATATAAGGTTTTCTGCTTACCTGGGACCATAAAGCTATTGAATTTTTTCTTAAACCGAATTAAGAAGAAAGCCTATTTTCAAATTCGCTTTAAATACATAAGCAATTTGTTTCTTAACTTTTTGTGAAGTTAAACATTATTTTTTATAGCAATTTTGGCGCAATATGTCTAAACTTTTGAGCTGCTCGGAGACTTTCCTCTGGCCTTTATATTTCAAGATGACCTTAGCAATTGTATTAATATTTTTCGTATATTTAACATTATGATGAAATGGCAAGGAGTAACAAACAAAGCCATGGCCGCTATGACATATTAAGCCATATCTCGCATCGAAGGAATACCGAGAAACTCTAACAAAGTATTTCAGCTAATTTGTAAAATCGAGACACCTTCTTCCGGTATTGTAAAGATGCATTCATATGATGGATTAGAAACGATAATTAACCGGAAGTTTCCTTATCGTTAAATAGCTCACATATCGGTAGCCAATCAAATCTCAAGCAGAAGGCTGTGTGCTTTTGATTCTATGGTGAGAACAACCCTTGCAGTTATACGAGTAAATTAGTTATTTTCGGGCGGAATGTTTATATTGAGCGTTGGATATCGCCAAAGACACGCAGACAAGACAGCACAATGACACCAGGCAAAACAAACAAACTAAAACACGTATGTTCTTTTTCTTTAGCGCTTTAGAACTAAGGAAAACTAGCTATACATAAGAGTCTCTGGGAAAACAGAGAACATGTAATTCTAAAATAGGCCTATAATTCCTATTTCCTACGTCGATACATTGGCTGTAAGACTCACCCGGGCCTCTTTGTTTTGCCCTTCTTTAATTTGCTGGCTTGTGGCCCACGTCGCCCTATACGTTGGGGAAATTAATACGCAATGGTCTGGCATAGCGTACCAGAATTGTCATAGTCTTGTCTACTGTAGAAACTCTCCGGAGAATAAGATTGGGGCAAAATAGGAAAATTACACAACGCATATCAAAGGCGTCACAACATATAGGGCAACAGAAAGTTTATTTCAGTTACACGCATTTGGCCAATAAGACTCAATTAGATGCGTTTTGTTAATGTCTGAAAGTCACAAGTGGTTTGTGTCTGTCTCGAAAACAACCTTTTGTCCGGAGAAAGTAACTTGAGAACATGAAAATGTGAGGTCCTGGAAAAAAAGAAGATTAAGCGATCTAATTGTCTGTCCCCGATGACGGAAGTAAAAATCCACCAATTATTAATAGATTGTTATCGATTATGTTGATATCGATAAGTTAAATATTGATGTCTAGAAAGAATTATTTTGTTGATACTTATTTATCTACATCGACAAGTATTGAAAAATATTTTCCGATATTTATAGTTCTTTTTTCGGTTTTTGATAATTAGAAAAACATTCAGCATTTTGCGATTTCGATGCACCTGTAGTTCTACCACACACAGATTATAATATCGGCCACAGATAAATTGAAAAAGGGTCATGAACTTTAGGCAATCAAGTATGTGGTTATTACTAGGTTTCCTCCTGGTTTCCCGTCGTATTAAAGTAAAAAACAGATTGAAAAGTGGACCATCCGTCTTGATATAAATAAAATACATTTGAGCACAAACAGTATAAACAAACAAATAAAACAAATAAAGGATGAAACAAGCAAACGAGTTGAATCAAGTCGAAAATTCTTAAATGGCAATATCAGAAACATTCTGCTAGGCTATGTTGTTTACGTTTGATACAGTAGATCAGTTTCAGACACAAGTTTCAGTGGAGACAGACGACATATATGGCGGGAGTTGATCGATCGTCTGCCAGAAGGCACAATTCTTTAAACACATGTTGTCCAGACAGTGATCGAGTTATAGCTGAATGACAAGTGTCCATTAGAGCCCTTTAAAATAGTCTCTATAGATAACGGGTCGGTGTATTTGCATGTTTGGCAGTAAGGTGCCTGTACTCTTTCTCCCCAGATGGTCTATAGAAGGCAATTATCCCAATTTTATTTTCGTATAGTCATTGCTCACAAACGATAAGGACCTTTATACAAGGTTGGGTAAGCGAACTTTTGGATTATAGAATCTAAAGAGCATATCATCACATTTCTTTCTGGTCGTGTTTTTTTGTTTTTTTGTTTGGTTGTTCTTTTAAATCGTATTCAACTGATTGTAAGGAATGGTAGGACCTTGATACATGGTCGGGTGAGCGTACTTCTGGCTTATAGAATATAAGAAGCACAGGATCATATTTCATTCTGGTCGTTTTTTGTTTCTGTATTTGATTGTTCTTAAAAATCGTATTTAAGAGATTTTAAGGAATGATAGGGACCTTTATTCAAGGACGGGTAAGCGTACTTCTGGCTTATAGAATATAAGGAGCATAGCATCACATTATTTTCTGGTCTTTTATTATCTGTATATTTGATCGTTCTTTAAAATCGTATTTAAATCATTTTAAGGAATAGAAAGGACTTGTATACATTGTCTATAGGAGGCAATTATTCCAATTTTATTTCGTCTAGTGTGATTGATCACAAACGATAAGGGCTTTTATACAAGGTCGAATAAGCGTGCTTCTGGCTTATATAATCTAAGGAGCGTAGCATCACATTTCTTTCTGGTCGTGTTTTGTTTGTGTATTTGATTGCTCTTTAAAATCGAATTTAAACGATTTTAAGGAATGGTAGGGACCTTTATACAAGATCGGGTAAGCGCACAACGGGCTTATATAATATAGAAGCATAGCATCACATTTCTGTCTTGTCGTTTCTTGTTTCTGTATTTGATTGTTCTTTTAAATCGTATTTTATTGATTTTAATTTATATGACGTCTTAGCATTGTTGGTGATTGGTAATCGAAGAAACCTGGTAAAACCCACTACGTGACCCCCAAAGGGTTTTGCTTGGGATGCATTACGTTATCCAATGTAAAATCGGCTGTTGTCTTGAATTCTAGTGCCCTTGTAAACACCAGGGCCCGTGTTAATAAAGTCAGCGAACCATTTCTTAAAGGTTAAAAAAAACTTTCGAATTTGAAAGAATAGCTTCAAATACATAAACATTCTTTTTCTTATTAGTTGTGGTTCTAAATGGTAGACTATAAAAGGCTAAGATTGGTTTTAAGAAATACTTGAATAGTTTTATGAATACGTTTTCTGGTGTGTTAAGTTGAATTCACGTGCGTTTGTAGAAATCAGGTATTCAATATGCCTTAAGCACAAACAACTATTTTGTGTATTTAAACTACTTTACGCAGATAAAATGCTTATAATTTTTATTGTGGATTTGATGTGTACCTTGGCTATTTTCCATGTTCATTTATAACAAGAAAATGATCATTCCGTTTACAATATAATGGCTATTTAAGTGAAGCCTGATACTCAGTTGATAATTAGCATGTAGTCTCTAAAAGAAATTTAGACAAATTTACATGTTTTGAAGATAGAGATGATGTTCGTTAAGGTTACTCAGTCAAACGCCACATTCATCAAAAATCGGATAACAATAATAAACACAACGCAAGACATTCAACAAAATCAGAAATATGTAATTCCACCTTTTGTCTTTTGTCGCATCTCAATATTTAAACAAAAAGTTGCCATCGCTTTTTCTCGGCACTACAAACGTTGGTTTAAGCTATATCCTAGATTCGACATGTCCTGCGAATAAAGTAACGCCACGAGCGGTGTTTTTCTCATTCCTTTTTGATAAAAGCTCTCAAAGTACGATATTTATTGTGAGACCAGGGATTGTTCTAATTTTAATAGATAACCAAAACTACGACGAAGGCGTGTTGAAGTATAGCAGCAAAACTGTTGACTGGCATCCTTGTTTTGGTTCGATTTTCAGGGTCAAATAGCAACAATTTTTATTGGCCATCAGTTCCAGACACCTATTTCCGGTTTGGTTCAGCTGGACAGTGGTTAGCTCACCTTGTCGTTATCATCACTTCGATGTTCGATGTACACGTTCAAGCGAGAGCAAGGAGGTACAGTATACAAATAATCGCGGTTTTTATGCTCCATCAATTCCAGACACTTATATAATGTTTGGTTCAGCTTGATAGTGTCGAGCTCACCTTGTCGTTATCATCACTTGATTGTTTTTTTTAAACACTCTACCTAAGGTTGTTTCATATGACGCTTTATCAGACCTGTGGATGAAAGAAACCACCTTGACAGCAAATGATTTCTACATCCCAATCAATCACAGGACGTAATAAGACAAAGATGGACATTATAGACTTCAACAGATTGGCGTCGTCTCACCTCTTAGCTCTGAGAGAACCATGGCCTCACCAGGTACAAGTGTATCGCATGAGTGAAAAAAACTTTCAAAATAGACATAGAAATTGTATTCTTCCAAATCAAGCCTTAAATAGCTAGGGACATAAAAATCCACCATCACCATGGAGCAACACTGAGTATCACTTACATAGTGTTTCAGGTGATTCCATTTACTTTAAATGGCCGCCAAATCCAGACATGTACTTCCGGCTCTCTTACTAGGCATTCAGGTGACGGATTAGACGCGAAAGTCAACCGGAAGTCTCATTCCAGTCTAAACGCAGACATGTCGATCGTAAATTAAACCTTAAATGGACCTTTGCGCCTTTGATTTTCTGGTGAAGAAAACCTTTGATAAGATTAATTCCATTCAGTTCGGGCGATATCATTGTAGTTTGAACTGAGCTGATTTTTCTCTAAGGGATTTACTTAACTCGAGAACAGATATTTTTTTCCATAAAATTCGGTAGATACGTTCTTTTGTGTTTTTGAGTGTCTAGTCATGCCAGTGATTTTCGGAAGAGACTGGTGACAATATAGTAGGCCTATATTCTAGTACTGATCGACTCTGATCTAAATATATAGCAAGCAGGTTACGTCGGAGGGTGGAGGGGGGGGGGGGGGGGAGTCATGGGATGGTCGGGGAGTATCCCCTCTCCGTCTGTCCTTTCCAGGTCTGCCATCCATTGTTTGTATAACAGAAGGTATAAACAAGGACATTTTTCAAACTGTTTTATCGTCTAGGGATCCTCGCATAAAATACTTCAATGCTTTCGTCCCTGATAATTTATTCCCACACCACATTTCAATCACGTTCATTTATATTGATTTGTTTGTTAGTAAACGTCATTTTCCCATTTATTTCAAATATATGTTGATATTCCAATTATTACTTTGACAAAAAACCGAACAGAAAGGCCCCCAAAACATATTATTGACCGGTACAGATATTGGAATGCTCCATTCTTATAGCTAATGTCTGTATCGGTATGTTGTACATGGCCACCTGATGCACAATCGGTTAAAGATTTAAAGCAGCACCGCCTCCGTGCTTTAATGTTTAATAACGTGAAAGTTAATTTGTAGACACAGTGTATTGAATTACAATCAAGCTCGAAACTATATTTCTCATTAATCTGACCACGTGTTTATATCGCCAGCATAACCATTGCCAAATTGACAAATCACTGGTGTAAATTCATTTTGGTTCGTGTTCCTGAAAACGATCGTCTGCTTTCAGTATGATCGATAATCAGCTAAAACATGGCATGTGACGATTAATTGACATATGGTTCTTAAAATTAATCACACCGACATAGGGATGTGGATTAATTAAAACCGATGAATCATCTCATGTTCTAGATAAATTCCCAGGGACAAATTTTGTAAATAGATCTTAAATTGATATAATTACGGCTCAGACGGTTAGTGTGTTGGCCCTTCTAGCCAGACTCAAGTTCGAATGACGGTGGAGACAAGTAAAACTTTCCTCCTCTATAATAAAATATATGCATACATGCATATATACATGTAGGAGTAATAATAATCTGTTGTGACAAATCCGGTGTCCTTAATGACTAATCAATCAAACACCACTTAAATTAATTTGTTTAAATAGATCACAAAAAATGCGTGTCAAAAAAGACAAGTCAACATCTAACTTTTTATTTACAGGTGAAATTGTGAAGCGTCAAGGTAATCCTTGTCCACCTTGTAATCTTGTCCCCACCAATACACAACGATGATCCAATTCTAGACACAAACTTTGGACAAAACAGTCATTGGATGTGTTGTGCCATTTTGGATTTTTAAATCCTTTTGTTCGAAATTTCATCAGTGGTCAGGGATTTTCTATTGTTGTGATAGAAACAGATGCAAACATGATTTATATTGTGGACGCTAAGATGTTCTTAATCCAGTTGAAAGTTCGAACAATAAGGACTTCCAGTCATGTGTTTAAATATCTTTGCCATAGTTAATTTATTATATTACGCATCTAAAATGTTTCTTCGATCAACACTTCACTGCACCGAATAATTTTGATTCTCAAGATTTATGGTTTCTTTTCTCACGACTGCCAAATGCTCAACTAAATTGACGACATATTTGTTGAGCATTTGGAATATCTATCATCCGTCACACAATTCATTTTCGAACGAAAGGGAAAACGGAGACATACATGGAAGTATTGTATTAATTGGAAACCAGAACAAATTACTTCACAGTTAAACTGAAGTTAACTGGTTTTTTTGCTTTGCACACACCTGCTTTAGAAATTAAACGGGTTTTGCTTATATAAAATGAAACTCCTTAACAAAAGAGTTCTCAATTCCATGTTTCGGCTAACTGTGGTAAATTTCTGTCTGCAAATAAAAGGCCTATTTTAGCATACGAGAAGAACAAAATGTTAAATGTATTACTGGCTGATACCTCAATTTGACGGAAACAACCGCTGTAACAGTAGGAGGCACAAAATTGTATTTTTTTAACAGTTTATTATGGTGAATATATATAGTAGGCCTGAATGACGTGGGTCTACGTAATGGATTGGGCTATGTGATGTCACGTTGGAAATAGTATTCATGCAAATTTTCATAAAATCTGGTAGGTGATTGGTTTTAATTCGGAGATAAAAACACTTAATATGGCAAGCGGTACTGATATGATGAGTGTCTTAGAAAAGTGAAACTGTGAATATCAATTATTCCCCTTTATAAAAGTGTTTCAAAGCTAAATTAATGATTTTCCTCAACAGATTAATATCAGCAATTTGTTGTACAAATTTAACATGGTACTTGAATGGTTGGTCTGATTTTTTAAAAATGAAGAACAGTAAATCGAGTACTTCCTTACAAAGGGCGTCAGCAAAAGTTGCTATGAATTTGTAATGACGATTTTGTGGGTGTCGTATGGAATATTCTGGCAACAAAAGCTAAAAGATTCATTGGCTCATTGATGGGGAGGTGTATTCTCCATTGGTCTCATTATGACTATAGGGAGAGGGAGAGAGATAAGAGACTTGGATCTCAGCTGTAATAAGACACTAAATCAAATCAAGTGACAACGTGAAGTGACCTTGAGGCTGAATGTCGATAGACTACCATTGGCGCCATTGGGTTTGATGGGAACTCGAGGGAATTTTCTCTCCTATAATACTACTGGAACACAATAGCATTGTATGCAGTGGAAGTACGTAACTTGAGACAATGAACACAAACAGTTGTCCAACATTGGGGCGCGTATTTAATGACGCAACCGTAATATTACATATCTTCACACTGTTCGGAACTTGTGACTTACTGTCCTAAAAGTTTTGATATGGACAAACAAAAGGTCAATGCCGTATACCACCAACATATAGCAGAAATAAAGTTTTAAAATCACTGGAATGACTTCAGCAAATTTGTAAAGCTATGCTTAATTGTCTTCTACAAAGGTTAAAGAAACTAACTTTTGGGTATGTATTTGAGTGTGGGTTTTACTCCGTAAGGTAGCTTCACTTATAAATGTATATACAACAGTTTACAAGCCAACATGTAAGTACAAAAGGAAAACAGGACAGATACTAACCACAGTTTATAAGGATAAAGGTAATACGTAACAATAATTTATTGACGATCTTTGTGGTGTAACTTTTAAGAAACTGTCCATCGAATTCAAGCTCAAACGAACACCTGTAGTACTTTTTGTGCGATCTAGTGGCCTTTTTATCATGAAATTGTTATATATATTGTACTGCCTTAATATGAATGTCTGTTTCGTTCGACCAAAACTGACCGAAAGAACAACTGAAGATCCCATAAGACTATTCACGTGTTACGTCACATTTGATTAGTTGCTCACTTTTCTCGAAGCAAGATCAGTGGCAGAAATATAGCCTTACAAAGTCCTTTAGCGACAATAATAATAAACTAGTAAAAATTGGTTGTTTTGGTTTTGATAGTTCCTTTACTAGACAAACTTAAGTGACTCTTATTGTCAGGCTCATTTTTAACCGTGAACCCGCTCTCTCTATTTGAATTGAAATATGTTAACCATCTCCCCATCAAATATTGAGAATATTTTAAATAAAATATCTGCTCTGCTCCTCTTCACGTAGATATTCACATTGATATAAATGTAGTTTGAACACATAAAGAGAGAACATTTACTGGCCTCGACCGGGATTCAAAAGTTCCTGACCTGTAGATTACAAGTCAAATACTCTACCGGATGAACCATAGAAGCTCACGGCTGGATGAGTTTTAGGTACCTTACTTCAGATAAATATCAAATAGGCTAAAATCTGATTTTTCCCCATACCGTCTGATTATTATGACTTTATTTTATATGTGTAATCTGCGACAGAAAAATCCACCAGGATTTCATAGCCACTTATGCACTTAACGATTTGTTCATGTTTTGTGTGTGTGATAAATGTAAAACAATGCAATTAGCTCCTTTGAGAAAGACGGTCGTAATTTGTCGTCAGACGCTGTTCTCATTACGACCAGTGGCAGAGATTCGAAGATCCTTAATAATACAGTCTCCGCTGTAATAAGGCAAGAAATCAAATAAAGCGACACGACCAACTACCCCTGGGGCTGCGGAAGGCAGACAAACATTGATGATATTGGCTTTGATGGACATTCCAGTGCCTTGTTTCTCTGTCAATATCTGACTAGGGAAGTAAGTGACACACTTAATATGTTTATTCAAGCGAGACTAACAAGTAATTTGTGAAAATAAACACAAACCAATGTAATTCAGCATATCCCTCAGAGCAGTAGCATGTATTGAATACTTAATATTAGCAACTTGTAACTATCTGAGAGAAAACTGAATTGACAATGCCACAGCAGTTTGCATCAACCGAACACTTTTTTCATGAGGTCGTTCTTATTCAATTTGTATGGCTTTAAGAAACATCAGATATTCCTACAGCGGTAAATTAGAACAACAGACAATCAAGTATTTAATTGAGTTAGTTTGGGTCTGACCATTTTCAGCGCTTAATATCCATACTTAATTTTCAATTGATTGAACTGTGCAGCTATTTTAGGAGATTATTAGTCATTTTTTAGATTTCATCTCTACCTACAAGTTCGCATTATTTGTGATCATAACAGCAACTAAAGTACCGCAGATGAATTTTTTGTTTGGATATCTGATGAAGAATAAAATTAACTTGGCTCCTCGAGTGCTTGACCACATATTGTAGACTTTTTCTTCGGACTCGGTCCTCATAGAAATCGAAAGTGTCATGGAATGAGTCACGTGACCGAGAATTATTACCTCGACGCAATGCCGAAGTGTTGAGACACTGGGACCAGAAACAGAAACCTATATTGACCGAGTTCTTTGAGTAATTGAGTTCATGGCCACAGATCACACTGTGTTACAGTTAAACTATAGTTTCTAACAGACAATGTAACAATACATCATTCTCTAAGCTTTACAATATTTGAAGGATTCGTTTCCAGATCGCCTAGTAATCACTCAAAGTGAATAATTTTAGTGTCACACTGTTTTTGTGCCACAAAGATTATCTGTTCAAATTAAGAAAGTGTAATCCCAAAATAACTAAAATACTACCATTCAAAGTGGTTTGATAAACGAATGTTTATAGGGATGGAGTGGACTGGCTTACTAAGATTCTTTTTTGCTTCGGAATCAATATGTAACGTAGCATTTAATTGATTCATCGTTAATTTCTCCACTAATGTTTATTGAATAGAGCCCACTTTTGCAAAGTCCCTCAGGTAAAGTAACAATAAACTGATAATTGTGGCTATACGAGTGTCTCTTCACCACATTGGCAATGTGAAGGACAAGGAAACTCTTTTATCAGTTCATTTGGAAGCTTTGAGATGAGAACTGCTGGCTCCATCTTCTTCAAATGAAACAGATTGGCGTTCGATCCGACGGTCGAACGAGACTCCAAATAAAATAATGTGGCATGATCAACTAACTTGGAGGCTGAATATCGCCATACCGACATTGCTGGTGCGTTGGTATTGGTTAGTACACCATGGTCTTGTTTTCCTGACTATGAGTTTGGGCAGCTGCATTATATTACAGAAAGAAGTCTATTCGATTCTGCATTTGTAATCGATGGTTTCCTAAGAACAAGGACACTGGCTGAAGCTTGGTGCAAAGGCTATGATGCGATAACAAACGGAATCAAATAAAGTCACTTCATTAACATACCCACAGTGTGAATTTTGGCAGGTTTTCGTAATAATATTGTCGCTGGAGAGAACTTCAGAGCGGGCAATTCACGACTGGGACCACATGAACAGAACTCTGTAACCGTTTACTAATCGTTAGCAACATATTAAGAAACAAAGTCACCACAGATAGGATCATCCGATCCAAAAGTATGTATATACAATTACTAGTTTGACGCGTGTCTTTGTTAGAGGCATTATTGCTTACTTATGTATGTTTATCATAATGAAAAATTTAATTTGACTGTTTTTAATATGCTTCTCAGTCTCATAGCTTCTTGATTAAGAAGGTCCTGGAATCTTCCTGGACGGTCCTAGGCGGTGGACAGATTCTTTATCTTTCCTTCAGATATCCTTGTTTAGTCTTTCTTGCAATAAAATCCCGACACCGTATATACGCTGTACATTTGAATCATTCTGCCCTCCATTAATACGGCATATTATTCCAGACGATTATTTGGTCTATTGTTCGAGATCGTTGATCTTCAATTCCAGTATTTGTTACCGATTTGATTTCATCTGTATTCCCATAATTTAAATGTCTTCTTTAAACACGTCAATCAAATAATGTTTAATGATCTTTACATCTGATTGTAACTCCTTCTACCACAGATATATTCTTTGCCTTATTTAGGTTAAGATCAATGGTTTTCCTTGTATCTATGGGATCGCATCATTTGTGGTCGTCCACTGTTCTGCGCCAACTTCTACTCACAGTATATTACGAGGAAGGTTTGGTTTTTTAAAATTATCTATATACCATATTAGTTGTTTAAGATTTTTCCAAGAACAACCTTCTACCATTTACTCGGTTCCCAAAGTGCTTTTAATGCCCTTCAATTCTAGATTCTTTCTTACGACTCGGTTCTTATAGAGGCTGATAACGTAATGGAATAAGTCACGTGGCCGGAAATCATAACCTCGACGCAATTCCCAAGTGTCAACACCGGGACCAGAAATCGAAACCTATAATGACCGTATTGATTATATGG